>VMDO01007880.1:0-22036 GCA_007922755.1 Pedetes capensis
TATGAGAGAGCTGACTCAAAATTACAAGAAGGAAAAATCCTACTCAAAGGTCAGATCACATTAAAAGGGGGGGAGGGAAGATAAGAATGAGGTCAATATAAATAGACTAGAAATCGCATGTAATTGTTCTAACAAGATAGAAACAAAGACCACTACAGGAAAAGTTTCTATCTTAAACAGAAATGGAACCCAAGGACATGTAGAAAAATACTATATAGTAAAAGATAGAGAAGACTTGGATGGAAAACTTAGATGGGAAGGGGGTGAGGGGGGAAACATAGAGGAGGGTAAGGGGTAACCTATATGAATAATGCTTATCAAATTGCATATATGAAAACTGTCACAATGAAAAGCATGTCAAAATGAATCGCATTATGATGTACATTAAAAATTTCTAATAAAAAAAAGAGTCTGTCTATGCTCGTTCAAGTACATGGTGCTTCTTTTTCAGTAATTTTTAAAGTACAACTTAGTGGATCTTATTATGACATTTCCATACATGCATTTCATTGTACATTGCTCACATTAACTTCCCCCCTACTCTCTCTTTTTATGTTCACAAAACACTCTCCTCAAAAGTTGACCGTTAAATATCCTTGAAAATAAAAGGCAAACAAATGTACTATTGTTCACTTAGATGACACAGGACACCTCCCAGTGTTTGCTCTAATCCACAGGTGGAAAGTATAAAAGGAATTCCCACAAAAATTCCCATTTTCTCTGTTGAACAAGATGGAAATGGCACTGAATTAAGTTCAAGTATATCACCTGTGACTGTAGCACATAAAGATGTTAGGGAAGTTTATAATACTGTCACTACTACTCTTACAATTCTCACCATCTCTTAAAATCTATCCCTGCAACCCATTCCCACAACTGGAGAAATGCAGTGTGACAGGGTCAATAACACACCTATTTCACAGTAGATGTAGTAATCTACATATATTTTAGTAATTCATTTATAAAGTCTAATTTTTAAAAATAAAGCAGGTAAAAATGTCATAGTGATTGTTTAATCCATAATCATTCACATAATCCCACAGTATGGACCATCACAGGTATAATAAGACATGCAAGGGACACCAATGACTATGGGGAATCGAAAATCTCTGGAAGATACAAGTCAATCACTTGCCACAAATAATTTCTATGGAAATTCACAATGGGATAATTTCCACAGAGGATGACTTCAAGAATGTAGTAATAAATCTGACTTCAGAGTATGATTAAACAGCAAAACAAATAAAGATATGCAAAAATCTTGAACAATAGGAGTCATAGCACTGAATTATAAATTTTTTACCTTGTATATAGAAGACAGGCCAATTAGACTCTACATAGATGGTCTAAGATTTTACAAAACTAATAATTTTGAACTCATATCCTGTTTTGATAAAAAGAAGTCACAAAAATAAGACTCTAGCTTTGGCAAAGAGCTAATGGAAAAAGTTAAAGGAAACAAAAATAAGATAGTTTATCATCTTGGTAAGTCTCTGGCTTCAGGTGCAATGATGAACCATTTGAATGACAATATAGAAGATAATATTTTCAGGGTATTTCTAAGCGAACAGCCAACAATTATTGGTAAGTCTGTATTGTTATGGATTTTTATCTGCTTCAAGCAAGGAACAGTATAGTAAAACGTAAGAAGATGAAATATAGTGTTTCTGGTATCTCAAAAGAAACTAGAATGAATAAGTATAGCTTTCACTATAAAGCAGACACATTTGATTTTAAACTTGTTTCTTCAATCTTTATTACCTCAGCTCTGTTATGTTCTGAATGAAAATACAAAGTAGGCTGAGGGGTGTAGCTTAGTGGTAGAGTGCTTGCCTAGCATGCATAAGACCTTGGGTTCCATCCCCAGCAACAATGAGTGAATGAATGAATGAATAACAAAAAAGAAATAAAAGAAAAGAAGTATAAATTAGAAAAATATGGAAAATAGCCTGAGTATTACAATATCTTGCAGCAAAACAGTATGGTCAGGGTTATAATATGTGTGCAGGGTGAAAGCTATTAATTAAGTTTATAATCCTAATTTTAAAAATAGAGTGAAGTAATTGATACTTCTTTGAACAAATGAAAGTGTATTGATTGTCTATGTATGTGGCAAAAATCAATAACAAAACCTGGTCCAATTAAAAAATTTAAGAAATATCATACATTTTATTTGTCAAGGTATTCACTTACTATATATTTTTTTTAGAAAATCCATTCTTTTAAGTAAATTTCAGTATCAGATGTGTTTTAAATGAAGCTCATATTGATGAGAAGCACATGAAACTAATGTATACTTAAAAACTCAATATAAAATAATAGAAAGAGACAGAATGGAAAGGAAAGAAAACATATCAATATTTTGGAAATTGCCCTTAGGGAAAAATATAATTCTCATATTAGTATTCTATTGCTGTAACAGATACACATTTATTATCTTATAGTTTCAATGGACAGGAGTCTTCGTACAACTTTTCTATGTTCTTGGATAAGGGCTCCACAACGGTGTAGTTTAGGTGTCAGCTGGTTGGTATTCTCATCTGAAAAGTCAACTGGAGAGGAATCCTTTTCCAAGCTTATTCAGGTTGTTGGCAGAATTCATTTCCATTCAGTTGTGTGACTGAAGGCCCTAGCTTCTTACTGTCAGCTGGAAGCAACCCTGAGATTCTGGAGGCCACACAGAGGTACATGGCATGGCCCTCTCATGTGCCCTCTCACATGTCAGTTTACCTTCTTGTTGTTGTTGTTGCTGTTTAATCTCCCTTTATTAGTAAATGATGATGGGATACAGAGTAATACAGCATTGGCTTTTTCCACTATGCATCCTTTGCATATCCTTCTGATAACACTTTCATCGACCCACAAGGTTTATGGAGCCTTATGGCTAATATGTAGTAAAACTCAAATGCATATTTGGGTTATATTCCCCTATTTTTCCAATGTACTCATGAATTTGTGTTTTTTACATTGAGATTGTCCTTTCCCCTTTTGTCCCTCTACATTGACCCTCTTCCTCACCCTACCTTCTGCAATCTTCGCTTCCCTCTGGCAGTTCCCTCCCTCCTTCTTTCTACTCTTTATATTGTCCCTTCTTCACTAAGTTTAGCTGTGGATTTTTCAATATAGCAATTCATGTATAGGATTTTTTTCCTTTAAATAAGATTAATGTCATCTTACTTTCTCAAAGTCAGTGTGAGAATTTTTGTTACTCGTGTACTAACTCAGTCTTATATAAGGAAACATAATGAAGCCATGAGTGGCATCTCATCTCATAGCCATAAGAGTGACATCAGTGTTCAGTTGGTTGGAAGCACATTCCTGGACACATTCAAGAGGGGATTATGCAAAAGTGTGACTCATTGGGGGTCACTGGGTGGTGTGTTGGCCACAAGAACCAGGACCGATCCTGAAATCCTCCTTTTTGCAGAGTGAGTTGCCACTAGATGGTGATTTCGCTAACGTCCTCCAGAACAAGTACAAACTATAGAAAATGGTCTCCCATTTACCTCCAAATGTGAAGCCTAATTAATTGGCAATAATTTTGTACTTTAAATTTGCTAACTGTGGCTATGTTTTAATAATTAGCAGTTAGAACTCAGAACAAGTGAGAGATACAATTTATGTCTCACTTGTCTATATTACAAAGTAGAAGTGCAAAAGAACATATTTCAACAAAGATGAATTTCTGAAGAGAATATTGCAAAAGAAATATAAAAATAGAAAATAAAGGTCAATGAAATAAGAACAAAATCTCTGAAGGAAATGTTCAGAGGAAGTTTAATCTTGTAAAATTGAATGTGAAAGATTTCAAAAAGCAGTTAAAATATTCTTACAAGTTTAAGAAAAACTGACAAGGAAGTTGGTATCCACAAACTTTAAAGATAGAAAATAAAGATCATGTGTAATGCTGCACCTTAAAAAAATTACTTAAAGCCACCATAATTTCCACATGTGGAGGATAAAGTCACCATATCAAGAAAGAGAAGTGTAGAGTGTTTGCCTAGTATGTGCAAGGCCTGGGTTCAATGGATCCCCAGCACTGCAGAAAGAAAGAAAAAAAAGAAAAGAAAAGAAAAGAAGAGAAGAAAAAGGAAAGAGAAAGAAAGAAAGAAAGAAAGAAAGAGAAAGAAAGAAAGAAAGAAAAAGAAAGAAAGAAAGAAAGAAAAGGAAAGAGAAAGAAAGAGTGGGTGGTTGAGTGTAAAAAGCTTTAGAAAACATTTTTGGAGTTTGGTAGTCAAGAATTTGTCCCCCAGAAAAGGATATGCCATGTTATTTAGGAGTGCATTAAAAAAAGCAAAAGACTCTTCATGTCAGTGCTTCTCTGCTGTTCATAGGGTTTTCAATGGGTGATTATTTTGAGATTGCTTTAGGAATGGGCTGCCACATCCTTCTTCCATGTTTTTGTTGCTGGAGGTCAAACCCAGGGCCTCAGAGAGCACAGAGCAGCACTCTACCAACTGAGCTAAACCTCAGCCCTCTCTCTATCTTAGGAAAATGAAAAATGGGTAATTATTTATTATAAAACATTATAGACCCCTTTGCTTCAGTTTACCTGAGAGAGACACATATTTTTTATTTTTGAATTCATCCTTAATATTATTATAGTTCATCTGTTTGGGATTCTATGACTTTTTCACCTTGATATTTCTCTAAGAAAAAAAATATGTAAGGATCTTATATATGAGTTTATATAAATTTCTTGTTTTGACTCAATATTAAGCACCCCTTTTAATTTTTAAATTATGAAAATATAGAGATGATACTAGAAAAATATAATTTCAGCACATTTACACATGCTTTTACTTCCAGGTGAGAAATGAAACAGTATTGCTGAGAAAATTATTAGAAATATGAACTACATCTCAGTTGTGATTGCCTTAAAATCAATATGCTTTTATCTGAATAAGCAGCAGCAAAAATCATTAAGATAGGACCATAGAAATTCAGATTAAATTATAGCTCAATCATGAATTTGTTAGATCATTTGGACAAATTCTTTCAACAATTTTCATTTCTACCTCTTATAAGCATAAGAAGCATAACCATCCTTGCTGCATGCTATGATTTTGAAGAATGTATTTCTGCAAAATCTTTCAAGATTCTTAAGTGTTAATATAACAGGAAAGATACTATTAACAAAAGTACTATCTGTCAAGAGGTAAGATTTTTTGTCACATATATTTGAAATCACATTCTTATTTATTCCTATGTGAGTAATATGTATAGTCACATACAACTTCAGAATATCACAGTACTTCACAAAATAAAATCTAGAACATGCTTTAAAAAATAATAAAGAGCCAGAGGAACAAAGCAGGTAAATTAGTTTAAATGCCTGAATCCTGAGGACTCTTTATTCATTCCACATAGTATCCAAAATATGTCAATGCTGTAGGTTCTATTGTTAATCTTTTTTTTGAACTTCCCAAGTGAAACACATATCAAGCAAGCAAAATTCAATTTAGATTTGGCTTCAGGGAGAGTCATGAAGTGACTGGTCATGTTAAAGCTCCAGCCTGCTCACAGCTGGGTGCTCGGGCTATCTGCTGCCCCTCATAGCACCCAGTTGTCTACGGGACCATGTTTCCATGGCTATCATCTGCCTCTTCTCTGTTTCTACAGCCTATTAGACAAAAACCCTCTGCTGGTTCTGACTGAGAGTGCTTGCAGAGCCACATAATTATTTTTCATAGCTCCAATTTTCAAGGATTTGACCATTAGCTAAAACAGCCATTTACTTGCTTCCGTATTTTAAATTTTATTATTTCTAATCATTTTTCATATTATTACAGCTGTGAGCTCTTCCTCAACAATGCATGTCTTATTTTCATTAGCTTTTATCTAAGTCTTCCTTAAATCTCAGCTAAGAAGATCTCCAATATATAACTAGCCATTCCTTTTCTTTGAATGTTCTTTGAGACAGTCAAGTCTCTGTGAAGAAACACAGTTGTCCAAAAGCATACCATCAGGTGATCATACCAAAGGCAGCAACTGCTAATAAATACCAGAGGCTAAAAGGAAAGTCTGCTTTTCAGACCCAGTAAGATAAGAGCTATCTTAAGGTAGCACAGAGTTAGCAATGTTAAGCCTGCAGTCATTGCTTGAGGATGTATTCTAAATCACCAGCCTTGGGAGCACATCAAGTTTGCCAAAATATCTTAGTCTTGCCCTTCTGCCTGGTGTACATCCAGAAAAAGAAGTTCACTTGAGTTTAGATTTGGAACTAAAAGGAATTTTTACACTCACCATGTTTTCCCTGTCTAATAGCTTTAAGAGGTAAGTTTCCTGTAGTTTTAAATATTATTATTGTTAGTGTTCAGCAAGGTTAAGTATATCTTTTTTAAAAAATCAGAGTTTCTTTTAAAAAGTGCAACATGAAGCATGTCGTTTTTCTACATTTTAAGTACAAAAATAGCTAATGATTTTTAATATGTGCCTCCAGCTATTCCTGTTGCATTAGTTTAAACTGCATTAGTAAATCACTTTTACTTTCCAGGTATTATAAATTGTCATGCACTCAAACAGGCTATTTTTACATCACAGAAAATGAAATTTCTAATTTCCTCTAAGTAGCTTCTTTTCTCAGGCCCTGAGTCAAATCCTGCTTATAATGATGTGTAAGCAGGACATTTTTAGTCATTTGGCTTATGCATTAATATAAATAATATTAGAAGAGGAGCAATAAATTTTCCTGATTTATATAATATTACCTTAATATTTCTGGAGGATAAAACTAGTTTTATTAGGGGGGTAGTAAGACAGAGATTTACCTGAAATTACCATTATTAATTAAAATGTCAATTACAAGCATCAATTGAAATATAAATTATGACAAGACGTGTCCTGAAACCATATTTCCCATTAGACCACACTGGAGTTCTGAATCACTGACACTTGCACTCAGAACCTCAGTCCTGAAAATCCATTGACAAGGGACTTGGTTTCACAAAGCTAGCAATACTTTTGCACATGGGAGACTTCATAATTTCCAAACCCAAACACTTCCATATATTAAAATTCTCTTTTCTTGGTAAAGACAGAGTTGCAGCATTCATATTCTTTAAATCACCTGGTACTACATGTCAAATAGCATTAGGAGGCAAGTAACTCACTCAACTCATTCTGTACAACAATCCAGATACTTCGCAAATGTTTGGCAGTGGGGTTATTCATTCCTCCTTCAAGTTTCCTGAAGAGAAGTGGAAGAAAACTCAGATTTATTGATGTGCTTGTGGGACTTCACTGGGTATATTATGGATTCATTTGTCATATTTTAATTAGTGTCTACTAAATACCATGCCTGCACCCATAACCCTGTGACATTCAATCCCGTCAGATCTCAGAAGCTAGCCAGGGTCGTGCCCGGTTAGTACTTGGATGGGGGACCACCTGAGAACACCAGATACTGTAGGCTTGGGAGAAGGATCCAGCAACCCACTCCCCAAAGTCAGTTCCCCACTGAGAACCCTATGAATAGCAGAGAAGCACCAACAATACTGTTTCTTCTGTTGTACATAGGGTCACGATGGCACCTAACAACAACTACATACAACAACAACAACTACCTAGAGCTTCCTTAAGCTCTAGGGTTACAGCATTTAACTAAATATTCATTTAATTCCTACAATGAATCTGTCATGTAGATGTTATTACTTCATATGTTACAAATAAAATGACGTTGTTGGTAGGTTCCATCGAGTTGGGTCCAACTCATAATGAATCTATGTACAACAGAACAAAACACTCCTTGACACTGTGCCATGCACATGATCTTTTTATGCTTAAGTCCGTTGTAGCCACTGTGTCAATCCATCTAGTTGAGGGTCTTTCCTTTTATTGTTGACCCACCACTTTCCCAAACATGATGTCCTTTTCCAGGTTTTGGTCCCTCCTGACATGTCCAAAACACGTAAGATGCAGTCTAGCGTCATTGCTTCCAAGGAGTACTTGATTGCACTTCTTCTAGAACAGATCTGTTGGCTCTTTTGACAGTCCATGGTATATTCAATATTCATCTTCAGCATCATAATCCAAAAGCATCAATTCTTCTCCTGTCTCCCTTATTCTATGTCCAGATTTCACAATCATATGATGCAACTGAAAATACCATGGCATGAGTCAGGTGCACCTTCATTTTCAATGTGACATCTTTAGTTCTCAATACTTTAAAGACATCTTTTTTCAATAGCTTTTCCAAATGCAATGCATCCTTTGGTTTCATGACTGTTGCTTCTATGAGTATTGATTATATAACCAAGTAAAGCAGAATTGTGGACAACATCAATAATTTCTCCACTTATCCTGAAGTTGTTTACTGATCCAGTTGTAAAGACTTTTGTTTTCTTGATGTTGAGACACAATCCATACTGAAGGCTGTATTCTTTGATCTTCATCAGTAAATGTTGCAAATCCTCTTCACTTTCAGAAAAGTTGTGTCACCTGCATGTGCAGATTGTTAATGAGCCTTCCTCCAATCCTGATGCCGCATTCTTCTTCATAAAGTCCAGCTTCTTGGATTATTTGCTCAGCACAGACATTGAATAGGTACAGTGAAAAGATACAGCCCTGATGCACACCTTTCTTAACCTTAAACCAGGCAGTGTTTCCTTGTTCAGTTCAAATAACTGCCTCTTAGTCCATGTACAGATTCCTCACTAGTACAATTAAGTGGTCTGATGTTTCCATTCTTTGCAATGTAATACATAATTTATTGTGATCCACATAGTCAAATGTCTTTGCATAGTCAATAAAACAGAGATAGACATTTTTCTGGTATTCTCTGGTTTTGGGTAATATCCATTTGGCATCAGCAATGATGTCCCTGGTTCCATGCCCTCTTCTGAATCCGGCTTGATTTTCCACAATTCCCTGTTAATATATTGCTGCAGTCACTTTTGAATAATCTTTACAAAAATTTTACTTGCAGGAGATATTTATGATATTGTTCAATAATTTCTGCATTCGATTGAATCCCCTTTCTTGAGAATAGGCACAAATATGAATCTCTTTCTGTCAGTTGGTCAGGTAACTGTTTTCCAAATTTCTTGGCATAAACATATGAGCACTTCCAGTGCTACATCTGTTTGTTGAAACAGATGGTATTTCATCAATTCCTGGAGCCTTGTATTTTGATAATTCCTTCAATGCATCTTCCAATTCTTCATTCAGTACCATTGGTTCCTGATCATATACAATGATATGTATATAACCTTGAAATGGTTGATTATCCACTAATTCTTTTTGGTGTAACGACCCTGTGTATTCCTCCATCTTCTTTTGATGTTTCCTGAATCATTTAACATTATCCCTCTAGAATCCTTCACTATTGCCACTCAAGGCTTGAATTTTTTCAAGTCTTTGAGCTGGAGGAAAACTAGGCATGTTCTTCTATCTTTTTTTGGCTTTCTATCTCCAGCTCTTTGCATATGTCATTATGATATTTGATTTATCTTCTCAAGCTGCTCTTTGAAATCTTCTGTTTAGTTCTTTAATGTCATGTCTTCCTTTTACTTTAGCTGCTCAATGTTCAAGGGCAAGTTTCAGAGTCTCTTTTGACATGTAATTTGGTCTTTCCTTTTTTTTTCTATCTTTTAAAACTTTTTGCTTCCCCCATGAATGATGTCTTTGGTGTCATGCCACAACTTGTCTGATCTTTGATCACTAGTGTCTAACGCATCAAATCTGTTCTTGAGATGGTCTCTGAATTCAGGTTGGACATACTCAAGCTCATACCTTTGCTCTCATACACATGTTCTAATTTTCTCCAGTTTCAGTTTGAACCTGCATATGATCAGTTGATGTCTGATCCACAATCAGCACCTAGTCTTGTTCTGACTTTTGATATTGAGGTTTGCCATCTTCTCTCTCCACAAATGTAGTTAATTTGTTTCATATAGGGAATTTCATGTAAATAGTCACCATTTATGTTGGTAAAAATGTATTTGGGAAGAAAAGATCATTGGTCTGACAAAATTCTATCATATGATCTCCAGCGTCATTTCTGTCCCCAACACCATAGTTTCCAACTACTAAACCTTCTTCTTTGTTTCCAACTTTTGCATTCCAGTCACCAGTAATTATCCATGCATCCTGATTGCATGTTCAATCAATTTCAGACTGCAGAATCTGGTAAAAATCTTTTTTTTTCATTTGTGGCCTTAGTGGTGGGTACATAAATTTAAATAATAGTACTTGTTCTATCACTGACAGCATTGTACTTTAGGACAGATCTTGAGATATCTTTTTTGATGATGAATGCAATCTTACCATTCTTTAAGTTGTCATTCCTGGCATAGTAGACCATGATTATCTGATTCAAAATGGTCAATACCAGTCCATTTTGGTTCACTGATGCCTAGAATGTTGATGTTTATTCATTCCATTTCCGTTTTGACAATTTCCAATTTTCCTAGATTCATACTATGTATTTTCCATGTTCCAGTTATTAATGGGTGTTTACAAGTGTTCCTTCTTATTTTGAGTCCACATCAGCAATGGAGATCCCTGGGGCTTTACTCCATTCCTGTCATTAAGGTTGACTCTGCTTTGAGGAGGTAATTCTTCCCCAGTCATCTTTTGAGGGTCTTCCAATGTAGGGGGCTCATTTTATGGCACTATATCTGATAGTGTTTCTCTTCTATTCATAGGGGTTTCAATGGCTAATTGTTTCAAGAGTAGACTGCTGGATCCTTCTCCCTGTCTGTCTTAGTCTGGAAGCTCAGCTGAAACCTGTCTATCATGGGTGACGCTGCTGGTACCTGTCACTTGTGGCATAGCTTTCAGCATCACAGCAACATACAAGTCCCCACTGTATGGCAAATGGACAGACAAGTGAAGGACAAATAAAATGGTGCTGTCCAAATATTTTAAAACCAATATAACACATTAAAATTTTAGTCCTCTTACTGTATACTTAAAAAATAGAAGTCTAAAGCTGGGCATGGTGTCACACATGGCTGGGGAGGCGGAGGTAGAAGGATCGCAAGTTAGAGCCCAGAGGCAGTCTGCATAATTTAGCGAGACCCTGTCTCAAAAAGTAAATAAATGGGCTGAAGGTGCAGCTCAGTGTTACAGCACTTGCAAAGCATGCAAGTGCGAGGCCCTGGGTTCAACCCCCAGTACCACACACACACACAAAAAGGAAGTCTAGTAAGTATACATTTTTCTAAGAAGTAGAGAAAACTTGGAATTTTCCCTATAAAAATCTGGTAGAGTTGTCCTTTATTTTTAAATATTTATATTATGTGACAAATCCACAAATAAATCAACAAAAAGACAATAACATAAATAAAGACCTGGCCAAGAAATTGGATAAAAATTTCTCTGAAGATGATATACAAATAGCCAATACACACATTGTAAAAATAGTAGCAGTACTCATCAGAGAAATTAAAATCAAAACTGTAATGAAGTTTTTAACACACACGAGGATTTCTGTAACACAAGAAATAGATAACAACAAATGCTGCTGAGGATATAGAGAACTTGAAACCTTCCTACAGTGCTGGTATGAATGTAAAAGTTGCAACCACTTTGGAAGATAGTATAGAGGCTCCCCGAAAGGTTAAACAGAATTACCACAAAGCCCAGCAATTCCACTTATGGGAATATACCTCTTTCAAAAGAATTGAAAATGAGTCCTCAAGTAAATATTGGTACGAGAACATTTATACCAGCACTTTCACAATAGCCAAGAGGTGGAAACAAATATTTATCAATGGATAAATGGGTAAACAATATGTAGTATACCCATGCAATCAAATATAACTTAGCCATAAAAAGAAATGAAGGGCTGGGTGTTGTGGGTCACACCTGTAATACCAGCCAATTGGGAGACTGAGGCAGGAAGATTATGGGTTTGAAGCCAGAGGCAGCCTGCACAACTTAGAGAGAACCTGTCTTAAAACAAAAAAATTAAAAATAGGCTAGGGGTGCTGCTCAGTGGTAGAGCACTTGCCTAGTGTATGTGAGGCTCTGGGTTCAACCTCCCTAGTACAGAAAAAAAGAAAAGAAAAGAAAAGAAGTACTGATGTGTGCTATAACAGAGATGAACCTTGCAAGTATGCCTAGTGAAAGAAACCAGCCACCAAAAACCACATAGTGTATGATTCCATTTACATGCAATGCTCAGAAAGTACAATTCTGAAGAGACAGAAAGCTAATTAGTAGTTGCAGGAGGCAACAGTAGGGAATAGGAGGAAAGTAATTACTAATCGGTATGGGATTTCTTTTTGGGGTGATGAAAATATTTTAGATTTAGACAGTGGTGATGGTTGTACAACTCTGAATATCCCCCCACCTCTTTTTCCATACTGTGTCCAGTGCCTTAGACATGGCAGGTAAGTGCTGTGTGTCTGAGATGCATCCACAGCTCCTTTTTTATCTTTTGAGACCTGGGCTGGCTAAGTTGCGCAGGCTGCCTCTGACCTCAAACTTGCAATCCTCTTACCTCCACCTCCAGAGTAGCTGGGATTATAGGCGCATACCATGGCATCCAGCACAACTCTGAATATTGTAAAATCCACTGAACTGTATACTTTAAAAGAGTAAGCTTCACAATATGTGAATTTTATGTTAATTTCTAAAGAAATAATAGAAGAGAACTATATAGTTGTCTGATTAAAATCTGTATAGTTCCTTTCCCTCTTGGCCCCACATATATCAGACACTTTGCCTCCATATGATAAGGGAGGGTGACTACACAGGTGGCTTCACACTGACTCAGCCTGGTTTAGGAATTATTTCCCAGTGAAGTTAGAGTTTTGAACAAAGGCACTGAAGTGCGGGGATTCGGCTGTGCACTAGCATTGTAGTTTGAGCTTATGGATTCCTTGGAAATAGTGGTGACTATGTTTTAGGATATCTTGACTCTGGGTACTCTATGTTTGTATGCAAATTCCTACAGATATAAATGAAATTAGCTTTTTGAAAATAGATATCTTTTTTTAAGTCTATGTCCGTACCACCCTAGTGTCTGATCCCATTTGATCTCAGAAGCTAAGCAGAGTCAGCCTCTTTAGTATTTGGATGGGAGACCACCTGGGAGTACCAGGTGCTGTAGGCTTGGAAGAAGGACCCAGAAGCCCACAATCAGCCATCAAAAACCCTCATGAATAGCAGAGAAGCACTGACAACAATGCTGGGTATGGCAGTGTCTGGAAGTGTTTTGTTCTGTTGTACACAGGGTGGCTATGAGTCGGACCTGACTCACCAGCACATAACAATAATATCCTTTGTAGACATGAGAAGATATTGGTAAAGATAATTTTACTCAAGTCAAATGAAAAATATCTTGCAATTTCTATTTGATAAAAAAATACTGTTCTGTATATGTGTACACATATGTACAATAGACTCAGAATTTCTTATGGCTTCACTAGGCCTGTTGTGAGGTAAGTACCATTTATAGAGGCAACATATCATATTTTCCTGATGACACACTTTAAGCATAGTTACAAGTAGAGATGATTTAGACAGTGATTGATGATGTTGGAAAGTGCCTTAAAGCTCATCTCCTCCTATGACTCATTTCTCCCTGGGAAGGGGATATCAACTGATCACATTTTTACCTTTCCCACTATGGGTATTACAAGGATTATACATTAGCACACAAATAAAACATGTAATCCATTATGGATTTACTTGTCAGTGAAGATGAAAAATTTTAAACATGGTGGTGGATCTTGTCAGTTGGGTCAAGCAAAGTTCTGAGCCAGCCTCAGAAGCTGGGATCCTGCCAGTAGGGTGGCTGACTTCATTTCCTTGCTAATACCCTGGTGGGCAGAACATGGGTGTAGTCTTCAAAAGTTTTCCCAAGACAGGAAAGAGTCTGATGCCAGCCTCAAAGGAGCAGGAATAGATCTTGATGCTCATGGATAAATCATTACATGGGCAATTGAGCTCATTGATGAATTACTGTTGGGCAATTGATGAGTTATGTTATAACGTGAGAGCAATGTGAAAAGAAAGCCCCACTAGACATAAAAGTCAAATTTTCATTTGGCAAGGAAGGGATCCATGAAGAAAAAGAAGACTGAAAATCTTAGTAGGTACATGCTGGGCACAGCATGGCAATAACTTTTGAGGATTGTAGTAGAAAAAAATGGCAGCACTGAGACAAAGAAAGAAAAGAGAGAAATTTATATGAATGCACAAAGGGGGATTAACTTTGTTCCACTTCAATAAAAAAGGATGTTGTATTTGTATTGAAATATCAATTCTGAACACTACTTTATTTGCACCCCAGTCTATTTGTAAAAAAGATGTCCACCTTGAAGCATATTTAAGGAATTTCAGAAAGTTAGCAACTAAAAAGAAGATGACAATAAATCTGTCTTGAAGCAATTTGAATGAAAGTAATGAAAGAAACGAGGCATTGGTCAGTCTTTGTGCATCAAAGCCTTAAGGAAAGAATATCAGTTATTACTGGTGTAATCTTTAATTTTTAATGCATTTATAAATTAGAATCCCATCTATATCTGCTATTCTTTCTCCATTTGAATATTTGTAGTTTGTTGTTGTTGTTAGGTGCCAGGGAGTCGGGTGTCTGACTCATAGTGACCCTACATACAACAGGTGAAACAGTATTGTCATGCTTCTCTGCTATTCATAGGGTTTTCAATGGTTGATTGTTTTTGTGAGTGGGTTGCCGGGTCCTTTTGCCAAGCCCACAGCACCTGGTGTTGCTGGTGGTCTCCCATCCAAGTACTAACTAGGCCTGACCCTGCTTAGCTTCTGAGAGCTGACAGGATCAGTCGCCACAGTGGTATGGTTGCAGGCACTTGTAGTTTATTAAACTCAATTCCTGAAGAAAATGTTGAGTGCCCAATCACACTTTTATTGGAGAAAAGATACCCCGAGAAAGAAATATTTTGAAAGTGAATTTCTGAGCTTTAGGTTTCAATGTATCATCTTTTCCAGGGTCTTCAATTGCTTTCCGTCAAACTGGGAAGTTAATCTGGAATGTTTTCAGGATACTCAAGTTCTTGCAAGCTTTATACCTAAAGCAGATTCACAGCTGTGCAGAGAACAACTTTGAAGTTACCATGCTTGCGCATATCTCAAATGATTTGCTTTGATCTGCAGGTAGCGTTTTTCTTAGGAAATTTTCTCGTGATTATTGTATTTCCTGTCACCAACCACTTTTATTCTGTAATGCCCCTATTTCCTATGAACAAAAGTTGACATATATGAACAGGTAGTTAGCCAGTTGTGTTGTTTTTGATTATATAGAAGTAAGAGAAACTATGTCACTGAAGCGTCATGATTTTTCTTTTACATTCTTATTATGATTTATTTTTATTAAATAGTAATTTTACATTTTCTTTTAGGTTTACATTATGGCACTTGATTTAAGAAAAGTGGAGTGAATTATCTCTTAGCTTTATGCAAAATAAGAAAAAGAAAAACATCAATTTCTTAGTGAGTTTTATTTTTTTTAACTGTCACATGGGTGGGCTTTGGGAAGTTTTGCATAAAGATATCTAACAATTTAATCTATATTCAATATATAATGAAATAATTGATAATTATTTTGCATATGAAGTTATAATTATTAAAGGTGATGGGAAAAGAAGAAAATAGAAGTTATGAGGAAAAAAGAAAGAAGGAAGGAAACAAAGAAAATTTAACAAGGGAACATGGGAATAAAGGGAAAATCAACCAAAATCAAGGTAGAGTCAAAGTAGATAGAAGAAAATGAGGGAGAAAAAATGAAAAAGGAGTAAACATGAAGTGATTATTTTCTATAAATCTTATGGATAGGTTTTTGACACCTGTCTATCTACCTATCTGTCTTTGTAACTGGCAGCAGAGAAATGCAACTCAACGTTGCCAGCCATACAGCCTAAGGAGTCTCCTTAGAGACTTCTACTGAGGTGCATCCAGGATCCCTAAAAAGAATTTCAGGGTGAGTCACTATGAAGCAAAACTGGAGTTTATTCAGCAAAAGAGAGTATACATTCAAAAAGAAAGAATGAAGGGTGAGGGGCGTTAAGTGTCTTGTTGTTGTTAGGTGCCGTGGAGTGGGTATCTGACTCATAGAGACCCTCATCAGGTTTTCAATGGCAGACTGTTTCAGGATTGCCTTGGGAGTGGATTGCCAGGTCCTTCTCCCATTTTTGCGGTGCTGGGAATTGAACTCGGGACCTCAGAGACTGCAGCGCAATGCTCTACCAACTGAGCTAAATCCCAGCGTTAAGTGTCTTAGCAGCAGCTATATATGGTTTTGTGGCTTCTGAGGTTACATTGTTCAAAGGAGGTGAGCTATAGCTAAAGCTTAAAATATTTTGGTACACTTATTTTTATATAAAGAATGTCCTCTCATTAATGAGATTATAAAATGATTGGTGAGGGGCACTATTCTACTTACAGATGAGAAAAGTGTACTGTTCAGAATAGAGAATAAATAAATAAATAAAAGGAATTCTTAGGTCACACAAGGGGATCAAGATATATATTTTGAGCCTAAGCATGGTTCATTCTTAACAATCTTTTTTGTGATCATCCTCAGAAAAGAGAGTATAGTTTCAGTGCAGGTGGTCTTTGCAGGAGTGTGGTCAGTTGTGTCAAAATTCTTGATTCTCAGCCAGCAAGAGACATGAATCAAATTGAGAGGGGTGAGGGGCTCTTTCCTTTTTCATGTCCCCTTAATTTTTCCCTTTCTATCCTGCCCATATCTACTTCCTTAAATAATTTAATGTCTTTATTGCCTGAGTACACATGATATGAAGAAAAAGTAGTCTCAAATGCTTGTCTTTTGTTTACATTTTAAAGGAAAAAAATTTTTAAGTGGTCATTACTTCTCAATGTTCTTAAAGGCAAAAATAAAATAGAATAGATATTATATGTAGGTTTTTTTAAAAACATTCCTTATGTAAACACTCCTACTTTGATGTTTGCTGTTAAAGTGCTCATATCTTTTATCCTAAAAGATAATTGAATATCGTGGGAATACTTTAGCTCCTGCCAATGAAAGGTGCTAACAATGTTGAATTAAATATAGAGTCATGGCTATAAAAGTCATTTTGGTCTTAAAGTCAACTTGCTCTCAGAAAACTGATAACCTAACTCTTCCAGAGGTTAGAATTTATACAAGTGAGGTTAGAATCTATAATATTGCATTGCAAAAATGTATGATCATTTAAGAGTCACTAAGCTCTTATATAGGAGAAGGACCTGGCAATCCACTCCCAAGGCAATCCCGAAACAGTCTGCCATTGAAAACCCTATGAGGGTCGCTATGAGTCAGATACCGACTCGACAGCACCTAACAACAACAAGCTCTTATATTGGGAGACAGACCTGGCAACCCACTCCCAAAAATAAACCTGCCACTGAAAACCCTATGAATAGCAGACAAGCACTAACAGTAGTGTTTCACCTGTTGTACATATGGTCACTATGAGTCAGACACCGACTCAACGGCACCTAACAACAACAACAACGACAATCTCTGACAAGCCTATAGCCATACCACAGTGGTGTTCCATCCTGTCAGATCTTGGAAGCTAAGCAGGGTTGGGCCTGGTTAGTACTTGGATGGGAGATTGCCTGGGAACACCAGGTGCTGTAGGCTTGGGAGAAGGACCTAGCAACCCACTCCGCCCCCAAAAAATTAGTCATTGAAAACTCTATGAATAGCAGAGAAGCACAAAAATACTGTTTCATCTGTTGTATACAAGGCCACTAACTCGATGGCACCTAACAACAACAATCTCTTACAAAACATTTTTAGTTTCATTTTTAAATTTTGAATGCAGCTTTGCTAGGAGGACCACCTTGCAGTTACCAATACTATTTTTATCAGTTAGTACTTGGTGGGCTGCATTGCTTCAGCTCTTTGTGGTCTATTGCACAACTTGAGCATACAGATCTGCTTTCATGTGTAATAAGGATGATGTTTGGCACAGCACATGGAGTTACTTTTAAAGCAACTATTCCCAGTGGGATTTGGATTTGGATTTAAGTTGCCTTTTCAAGATTTCTTCTCTGTAAAGTGTTGGTCTTTTGAAAATCAGCTAACTACTTGCAACAGTGGGCATCAAGTTAATTCATGGGCTTATAATATTTGGTCCTTCTTTTTCCTTATCTCTGTGTTGCTACATTTTGTTATGTTCATATATCAGAAGTAGCTGAGGATCAAGCCAATGACTACATGGTATTGAAAGCCAATCACTAAGGAAGCCAACTATATAGTCTTCTGTGAAAAGAAGAGCCAAAATTCTAAATGTGTTCCAGGATCTCAAGCAAAACAATCTCGGAGAGGATTACTACTGAGTCTTACAGCATGGCGGATACCACACACACCTAGCTTCTCTTCTCAGAGCAGAAAACAGGACATTATGAAATGTGTACAACCCCTGCTCCTGAATACAATGGTACCTTTCTTCTATTTCTGCTGTCTTTTATTTTCTTTTGTTGCTGGATCCTCTACATAATTGTAAGCAGATCGCAGGCAAGCACAATGGTAAACGGCAGGTGGACTCTTCCTCCACAGATGCAGACAATATCTGCCTGGCTGGCACTGCTTAATTTGGCCATTAACCCACTTTTGTATGTGATTTGGAGCAAAGAGTGCAGAAAAGCTCTTAAGAACTTAAAGGAGAAGACGGTTTACAATTTTTTTTTTTTTCTGATTCAAGATGTTTTGGAGAGTCTGTCTGAAAATGCTAAGGAAAAAAGCAAAAAGAAAGACCTTCCAAAGAGTCATAAACAACCCATGGGTCTCCTTTAGAGCAAATAACACAACCTTTGTCAATAATGTGACTTATAAAGCAACCTAGTCCAATGGAGAAATATATTGCAAGCAATTTTTCTGATGGGGAGTGGAGATCCATCTGGATTGTGGGAATTTGGAAATTATAAGGAAGTAGGCCTTTCATATCCAAGTTGTAGAGACTCTGAGATAAGTGAAATGCTCTAACCCATGGTCTTTAGAGGTTCAAGTTTCACTGCCTTGCCTTTCTGAAGCAGCTGAAATAGTTTCATCTCTTGTCTTCCATGGGAGAAGGACCTGTCAATCGACTCCCAAGGCAATCCTGAAACAGTCAGCCACTGAAAACCCTATAAGGGTCGCTATGAGTCGGATACCGACTCGAGGGCACCTAACAACAATAACAACAACTTGTCTTCCAGTCTCTACTAGTTTCCCTCTCCAATCCATTCTCCCAACAGCTGCACGGTAGTCTCCCTGAAGCATCGATGATTGAATCCAACACTCTGAAAGCTTCAGTAGTTGCCCATTCCCCAGAAAGTGAATAGGCATAACACCTTCCCTAGAGCCTCTCACTTGCAGCATGCTCCCTCAGAGCTGGACAAAGTACTCCATGCTTCCTGGACATACACATATGCCCTACTGAGTAGTCTTTACTCATTTTATTCTATTCTCTTGGGTTGTTTACCTATTATCTTTTATTGAAATCTCACCCATTGTTAGGGGTTGAATTGTATCTCTTCAAAAGATACATTTTTTTTTTTTTTTTGGCGGTACTGGAGGTTGAACCCAGGGCCTTACGCTTGCATACTTTGCAAGTGCTGGACAACTGAGCAGCACCCCAGCCCATTTTTTAACTTTTTGAGACAAGGTCTCGCTAAGTTATGCAGACTATCTCTGGTCTCAAACTTGCGATCCTCTTGCCTCCGCCTCCCAAGTTGCTGGGATTAGAGGTGTGCGCCACTGCGCCGGGCTCAAAAGATACATTCTTATCGTAACCCCTGTACCTATGAATGTACTTATTTGGAAATAGGGCCTTTGCAGATAATCAAGGTAAGATGGGGTCACTTAGGGTGGGTGCTAAATCTAATATGGCTGGTGTCCATATTCAAAGGGGAAAATTTGGACAAAGGAATTGTAGAGCTCAGATGGAGCCTCAGAATCTCCCTCAATACAGAGCTACGGAATATCACAACCAATGTTGTCATGCAAATTTGAACTGATTATTTTTAACTAACCTAAACCAATAATGAGGAATCAATTTTAAAAAATAAAACTTAAGTCATACAATAAGCAATGGATACAAGGTAGAAACTTTTGGTTCATGATATCTTGGGAATAACCCTGTCATATATCTCTGAACTCTGGCCTGCAGGACAGTCGGTTGGATTGTCTGTGCCTCTTCTGTAATGAGGATCATAAACATCAACCTGCATATATGCTTTGAAATAACTTCTAAAAAGCAAAAATTCTGTACTTTTATGTTTAAAATATTATTTTATGAAATATGCTTCAAAATGTTAATTTTTAACACGGAAACTGGAAGAATAAATCAGTTTTCAGGCAAAAGTATGGATTCATTAAATTAGATAAATCTATTATTTGTACATATCTACATTTACATAATATAGCAATCCTGACTTTGCTCTATCTAGGACATTATCATAGGTACACAACTACTTTTCTACTCAATATTGTGAAAGAATGCTATAGACAGATGTAAAAGGCCCTTTTCAAGTCTTGTTTATGAACTCCATCCAGGATTCTGAGATCATGTGAAGCCCATGATGTGTAGTTTAGTAATCTTACACAGAGGACTCTACCCGAGTTTTGGTATTCTGGGAGAAGAAAAACATCTCCATTAATGAATTAATTACTTAATTAATTAATTACTTAATTCAGTGGTACTGGGGATTGGTCCCCAGGTCTTGCACTAGGCAAGCACTCTATCCCTGAAATACAGTCTCAGAGATTCTTCCTGTTTTTCTTAATTTTTATTTTGAGACAGGGTTTCACTAAGCTATGCAGGCTGCCTCGGGCCTTGAACCTTCGATCTTCCTGCCTCAGCCTCCTGAGTTGTTGGGATTACAGGCACTACATCCATCATGCATTCAATTTATATCTTTAAATCCCTGAATTCTTACGGCAGATCAGTACCTATGGCCTTCACTGTGTGTTATCTATTGTTGTTGTTAGGTGCTGTCAAGTCGGTATCCGACTCATAGCGACCTTCATCGGGTTTTCAATGGTTGACTGTTTCGGGGTTGCCTTGGGAGTGGATTGCCAGGTCCTTTTCCCATTTTTGCGGTGCTGAGAATTGAACTCAGGACCTCAGAGACTGCAGCACAGCACTCTACCAACTGAGCTAAATCCCAGCCCCTCTGTGTTATCTAGTAGTGCCTTTTAAGCAGGCCATCCTAACATATTATGTGTAATGAACTATATCCTGGAATGCACTGAATTCTATTAATGCTACCAACTGAAGATAATAAATACTACCTGGTAGACAACAATATGTAATGAGCATTTATCAAGCACTTATTTTGTGCCAAGGACTGTATTGGGTTCTGAGGCCACAAAGACCAGCCAGACACAATTTCTAGCCTAAAGGACCTTGTAGTGAAGGGAGGGGAAACTAGACATAAACAGGTTTTTTTTTTTTTTTTTTTTTTTTTTTTTTGGTTTTCACTTTGTACTTTCCTGTGTTTTAAGTTTAATCCATGGCTAGAGGGAAAAAAGGTGAAATTTATAAATCTAAACTCAAAATCTAAATAATCCATTTTTTAAATATTTTAACAAATAAATTAGAGTAAAACAGAAAGTTGTAGAACAGTCTTTTATTGTGATTACTAAATATTCTCAAATCTAATCTGCACTCTTTCAAGTTTTAGAGGGCTGAAAATTCAGATGCAGATTAGAATCGAATGTGGATTAGATTTAAGGATCTGCATGATTCTAACCAACATCTGATTTTTTTAGCCCTCTAAGATTGTGGAAAAGGTGCAGATTAAATTTGAGAATATATGTTGTTGTTGTTGTTGTTAGGTGCCGTCGAGTCGAGTCCAACTCATAGCGACCCTATGTACAGCAGATCAAAACACTTGCCGATTCTGTGCCAGGCAAACCATCTTATTTATGTTTAAGCCCATTGTTGCAGACACTGTGTCAATCCATCTGGTGGAGGGTTTTCCTCTTTTCCGTTGACCTGCCACTCTTCCAAACATGATGTCCTTGTCCAGGGATTGTTCTCTCCTGACTACATGTCGGAAATATGTAAGACGCAGTTTGGCCATTTTTGCTTCCAAGGAGCACTCTGGTTGTACC
>VMDO01007880.1:22136-60634 GCA_007922755.1 Pedetes capensis
ATATTCAATAGACGTCTCCAGCACCACAATTCAAAAGCATCAATTCTTTTTCTGTCTCTCTTGTTCAATGTCCAGCTTTCACAACCATATGATGCCACTGAAAATACCATGGCATGAGTCAGACGCACCTTCGTCTTCAATGTGACATCTTTGCTTTTCAATACTCTAAAGAGATCGAAGGACCTCATGAGTTACACAAGGATAAAAACATAAACCTCCCCCATAGTATCTTTAAAGGGAAAGATGAAGAGAAATGACAGCAAAAGAAATAGCATCTCCCTTTCTTTGCCTTCCTCACACGACTGGAGTTCTGTAAGAAATCGCTTTGAGATCTTTGGATGAGAACGCTGCGCTCAATAGCCAAGAGCTACAGTTGGAGGGCGATCCTGTTCCCAGACCTATTAGCTGCCATTCAGCTAGGACTTAGCAGCTTCCACTGGAGCGGAAAGAAGTTTATCTTACCGTTTTAATTTGGTGCCGCTTTATTTACCCTGTTTGTGCTAACCCAAATTTGGCACCCGCTCTGTATGCCGAGTGCTAATTTAAGTGACATATTTCCGTTCTGCCTGGGAAGAATACACAGAAGAGCTGAAAGACGTGTGTTTATAATTATAAGGTACCGAGTTGGCGCAGGCAGCATCTCGTAGCATATGGGAACTATGTGGGCTAGTTAGCAAAAGTTTATACTGAAGCCTGATGCTGTTTGGCTGAGTTTTGTAAACTCAGAGTTGTTAAGCTGTGTCTAATAAAACATGAGTTGAGTCGATTTAATATTTCCAGGCTGGGCTGTTGTTGTGGTGAGGATGGCCCCAGTGCCTTTTCGTGGCCTGGAAACGTAGAGGCTTTGGGTTCCGTTCTGGAGGTGGTCGATTTTGTTGGGATAGGAGGGTCAAGGCTTTTTTCTTACAGCATTTTTGTTGTTGTTAGGTGCCGTGGAGTCAGTATCCAACTCATAATGACCCTGCGTACAACAGGCGAAACACTATTGTCAGTGCTTCTCAGCTGTTCATAGGGTTTTCTTTCTTTCTTTCTTTTTTTTTTTTTTTTTTTGCGGTACTGGGGGTTGAACCCAGGGCCTTGCGCCTGCATGCTCTGCAAGTTCTGGACCACTGAGCTGCACCTCAGCCCATTTTTTTTTTTTTACTTTTTGAGACAGGGTCTCGCTAAGTTACTCAGACTGCCTCTGGTCTCGAACTTTCGATCCTCCTGCCTCCGCCTCCCGAGCCGCTGGGATTACAGGCGTGCGCCACCACGCCTGGCCCTTCATAGGGTTTTCAATGGCAGATTGGTTTTTGGGAGTGGGTTGCTGGGTCCATCTCCTATTCTTACAGCATAGTTTTGAGAATTCATTCTCAAGCCCACTCAACCTGGCTTTGTATTTCTCGTTGCAGATTGACGTCGATACAACTGTGCATTTTAAGCTTTCTCTTTAAACCGTATTTCACGTGACCTATAAGATCCATGAGTCCCTCCTCATAAGCTTTCTCTGTTATTATTCAGTAGAACAATGCATGTATAAGTAGGGCATTTTAAACTCAGGGGAGAGATGTGCTATGGTAGAAATGGGTGTGCAAACTATTTGTGTGTGTGTGCATGCGCCCAGAGCACTGTCTTGTATATGGATCTGCTAATAGATGCAATGCCTGCAGCCATAGCCCTGTGGCATCCGATCCCGTCAGATCTTGGAAGCTAAGCAGGGTCGGGCCTGGTTAGTACTTGGATGGGAGACCGCCTGGGAACAACAGATACTGTAGGCTTGGGAGAAGGACCTGGCAGCCCACTCCCAAAAATCAATCCACCGTTGAAAACACTATGAACAGCAGAGAAGCACTGACAATAGTGTTTCACCTGTTGTACGCAGGGTTGCCATGAGTTGGATACTGACTCGACGGCACCTAACAACAACAACAACAGTGGATGTAATAGGATTGATTGGCCACAACTTTTGATTGAGTAAAATGCTTTTGCTCACCTACTGCATGCAGGCAAATATTGATCTGGCTTGCTTACCCTGGGCCTCTTTTTCCATCTGCATCCTTTGGGAATGGGAGCAGGAATTGGCAGGAGAGAGCCCCAGGCCCTACATTTCCACGCTAATCCTAATACAGCTCTTTTTTTTTTTTTCTTTCTTTCTTTTTTTTTTTTTTTTGGTGGTACTGGGGGTTGAACCCAGGGCCTCGCGCTTGCATGCTCTGCAAGTGCTGGACCACTGAGCTGCGCCCCTAGCCCATTTTTTTTACTTTTCAAGACAGGATCTCGCTAAATTACGCAGACTGCCTCTGGTCTCGAACTTGCGATCTTCCCGCCTCTGCCTCCCGAGCCACTGGGGTTACAGGTGTGCGCCACTGTGCCCGGCTCCTAATGCAGCTCTTAGCTTTCCAAGTGGACCCTCAGGAGAAGGGACCTAGTGGAGAGGAACACTGGGGGCCCTCCAAGGAGGGTGTCCTGGGAGATCTGCCCTGCGGCTCAGGATACACAGTGGCTGGTGAGCCTGGGAAGCCACCTGCCAGCCCTTTACGCAGGAAGCCAAGCTAGTGTGGCTTGCGCACGGGGAGACTGTCTTGCCTCTCTTCCCATTACTTATATGGAATGCACGCTGTCTCTCCACGGCCCGAGTGCTAGACAGACACGGGGTCATTTAAACTCCTGACATACCGAGGAGAGTTCCCAGCACGTCATTTAAGGTGTCACCTGTCTGAATCCATTTGATTCCCGAGCACTTCAGGCAGAGGCGGCCAAAGGTGAGGGGTCTGTGTTCTCTGGCTTGTCCCAGCCGGGGGGCTACGTGTTCCAAGACCCTCGGTTTCAGAGGCCAAATAATGCGCTTTGCAAATCATGTCGTTGTCATTTCTAGAATGGATGGGTTGGGATTTTGCTCCTTTACGTAGTTGCTATGACATAGATCTCTGTAACCCACCAATGAATGTCTCGCAAGCCAAAACCTCACCCTGGCTATCACATGGGGACAATGACATCCTTTCTAATGTGGCATTGGCCTGTCCTTGTTGTTGTTGTTAGGTGCCATCGAGTTGTGTCCGACTCATAGTGACCCTTATAGGGTTTTCAATGGCTGATTGTTTCGGGGATGGGTTGCTACGTCCTTCTCCCGTTTTTGTGGTGCTGGGAATCAAACTCAGGACCTCAGAGACTGCAGAGCAGCGCTCTACCAACTGAGCTAAATCCCAGCCCCTGGCCTGTCCATGAGTCTTTTATCTGTCAGCACCCAGCAGAGGCCCTCCCACCTACACCTAGCGAGCTGTGTTCCGCTAGTTCACGTCTTCTGGGTCTGTCTGCAAAGCACCTCCCTCTGTCTGTCTTCCTTGTGCCTCCCAAAAACCTACTGCAGGGTCTGCTGCCAGCCCCATTGACCACGAAACCGAAGCTCCGAGAGGTGAAGGCATCTGTATGAAGTCATATATGTCGCCTGTGAGTGACAGAGCCCAGGTTGTCTCATTCTTAGTGCACTGTGCGTTCCCTGCTTCCCAGCTGTCTCCGTTACTGGAACCACACAACTGCTTTCAGATGACTGGATGGTTGGATGCTGCTGGCTTGGTTTGCACACATTAGTCTTGTCCTGCAGAGCCAACGTAGTCTCCTGGAAGGAGCCGTGGATTTGGAGTCTGAAGAGCCGCCTTGAAGTTATTGTTGTTATTGTTGTTAGGTGCCGTCAAGTCAGTATCTGACTCATAGTGACCCTCATAGGGTTTTCAATGGCTGACTGTTTTGGGATTGCCTTGGGAGTGGATTGCCACATCCTTCCACCATTTTTGTGTGCTGGGAATTAAACTCAGCACCTCAGAGACTGCAATGCAGCGCTCTACCAACTGAGCTAAATCCCAGCCCCTTGTCGAGTCAGTATCTGACTCATAGTGACCCTCATAGGGTTTTCAATGGCTGACTGTTTCAGGATTGCCTTGGGAGTGGATTGCCAGGTCCTCCTCCCATTTTTGCAGTGCTGGGAATTGAACTCGGGACCTCAGAGACTGCAGCGCAGCGCTCTACCAACTGAGCTAAATCCCAGCCCTTGAAGTTGTTACTCTTCCATGTGACTTTGGGCAAATCAGTTTTGAGCCTCGGTGTCTTCATCTGCAAAATGGGGATAATAATACATGTCTTGTGCATGGGAAGGGATGGTGTTTGAGAAAACATCTTGTAAACAGAACATCCCATGTAAAAGATAAATGGTTACCATTAGGACTCTCTGACTAGGCTTAGTACTTGCTGGGCTCTGTTATCTTATTTTTCTGTGTTGTTGTTGTTAGAGGCTGTCAAGTCAGGTTTGACTCATTGTGACCCTGTGTACAACAGAATGAAACATTTCCCTACACTGTGCTGTGCCTAGCACTGTGTCAGTGTTTCTCTGCTCTTCATAGGGTTTTCAATGGCAGATTGTTTCAGGATTGTTTTGGGAATGGGTTTCCAGGTCCTTCTCCTGTTTTTGAGGTGGTAGAGATTGAGCCCAGGGCCCCAGGGAGTGCAGAGCAGCTCTCTACCAATTGAAAAGCCCTATTTTTCTGTCACTTGATGCAGTGCCAGCTGCATAGAAGCCACTTGGTAAGTAGGAGCTGGTGATGTATGGATTGGTTGACAGCTACGATTGTGCCTCCCAGCCCCTTGTTTCCTTCTCCCAGTACATAATGTCTCCATACCAGTGATGGCACCCAGGAATACATTTTGGCAGATTGAAATATGTTCCTTCCTATATCCATCATGTTTATATGCATGCACATGGATTTTGAAAACTGACTTGAACATACACCTGTGTGGTCTGGGCACCCACAAGCTATATGTGTGGAATGAATGTTATGAAATAATTCAGAGATTATTTGATTCCCTACAAAATGAAGCATGCAGCCGTAGCCCTGTGGGATCTGATCCTGTCAGATCTCAGAAGCTAAGCAGGGTTGGGCCTGGTTAGTACTTGGATAGGAGACCACCTGGGAACACCAGATACTGTAGACTTAGGAGAAGGACCCAGCAACCCACTCCTAAATCAATCTGCCATTGAAAACCCTATGAATAGCAGAGAAGCACTGACAATAGAGTTTTACCTGTTGTACGTAGTGACTGTATTGTATCGCTGTGAGTCGGATACTGACTTGACAGCACCTAAAAACAACAACAACAACAACAACAACAAAACCTACCAAATTGTAAATGTCCTCAAGAGATTATTATTTTTATTATTATTGTAATTACTGTGACTTACCTCTGTGGTGATTGAGTCTGTAGACACATAGCCATTACCTGGGGCCCAAGGCAAAGCTTTGAGTCCTTGAGAACAAGGGCTTCTAGGGAAGATAGTGATGGAGCTAGGATGGGATTCTTGCAAAGTTGCTTTAGAGAGGACAAGTGTGATATGAGGGCATTGACTTAGAAGTCAGAGACCTGGTTTCTGGTTTGACTGTGTTATTCTGGATTAAGATTTAACCTTTGTGTGGCTCAGTTTCCCCAGCTGAAGAACAGAGGCAATAATCCTCATACAGGTAGCTGAAAGGCTCAGAAGCAATCTCATGCATGAAAGTTCTCCGAAATCTTTAAAGTGTTGAGTAAATAAAAGGGGATTTTTGTTTTGTTTTGTTTCTGTTTTTGTTTTTGATGGTGGGACTAGGGGTCAAACCGTGGATGCCACATGTGCTAAGAATGTGCTCTCCCACTGAGCTCCCAGTCTATACCCAGTTTTTTGAATGAAGGCTTGAAGGACTTGGAGAGCTCACTGTAAGGGTGATTAAGAGAAGGACTCTGGAGACTGGAACCAGCTCCTAGCTCTACTACTTCTCAACTGCGTGACATTGGACAAGCTACTGAGCTGCTCTGTGCCTTAGTTTCTTCATCTGTAAAATGGGGGAAAATAGTAGTACCCAACAGCCTTTGAGCATGCAATTGAGGTCTCAGTGTGTGTTTCTGATTTGATATGAGTATTACTGTGTATATGATGTCCATGAACATAGTCACACCATGTCATACACGTCATATGTCCCTTAGATTATCTGGTGAATGTGAATCGCCTTTTTTTTTTAAGTGCTCAGGGATTGAACCCAGAGCCTCATGCATGCTGTGCAAATGCTATACCACCAAGCTGCCCATTTTTTTATTTGTCATTTTGACACAGGCTGCCTCTGGCCTCGAACCTGTGATCCTCCTGCCTTGGCCTCCTGAGTCACTGGGATTACAGGCATGAGCCATGGTGCCCAGCTGGTGAATACGAATCTTTAGTATATCAGATTCCCACCTCATTGCTCTCTCTGTCCTCGCCCCTGCCTCCGCCTCTTTAGTCTTATCTGCCTCTCTGCTTTTAAGAGAAGGAGGTGAATTATCTCGGATGTTCTCTGAAATTCCAAGGTAAATCTAGAGCAGTGGCTTTGGGGCCGTACTCAGCATGGAGCTGAGTGGGTGACGCAGGGGCCAGGCAAGGGCCTGTGTTCCCCATTTTGGCTTTGGCACCGGCTATATCCACTTTGGGTTTCTTTGTACGATTTTATTTAATAAAAGTGTTCAGGTGCTTTGAAAAGTCTGAAACTCACTGGCTTTGAGCCAACACAGATTGAGCTCCAGTCTCTAGAAGTTTCTCTACCACGTCTACTATGGTTTATGGAGTGTGGGTGGGAAGGGTGATGAACCACAAACTCATGTGCCATCCAAACACCAACAAAATTAATTAAAAAAAAAACAAAACACCCTGTTTTTGTTGGTATATTGTTAGGCTGTTGAGTGGTGTCCGACTCATAGTGATCCTCATAGGGTTTTCAATGGCTGATTATTTTGGGATTGTCTTGAGTGGATTGCCATGTCCTTCTCCCATTTTGTTGGTATGTTGTTGTTGTTAGGTGATCGGTTTTCGACTCATAGCAACTCTACGTACAACAGGCGAAACACTATTGTCAGTGCTCCTCTCCTGTTCATAGGGTTTTCAATGGCGGATGGATTTTTGGGAGTGGGTCCGTCTCCCAAGCCTACAGTACCTGGTGTTCCCAGGCAGTCTCCCATCCAAGTACTAACCAGGCCTGACCCTGCTTAGTTTCCAAGACCTGACGGGATTGGATGCCACAGGGCTATGGCTGCAGGCTTTGTTGGTATAGCTCCTGAAAGGGGGAGTAATGCGATTGGAAAAAAAATTTTAATCCAGGTAGACGTGAAAGTCCGCTCTCAAATGACCTGAGGGCTGTCCAGTGAGGCAAGTGAGGATTTCCACAGGTGAGCACCAGGCAAGGGGTGCAGACTGCGAAAGAGGGACGTCTGGTGCTGGGCAGGTGCCGCAAAGATGCAGGCTCTGTCCCAGTCTTTGGAGTTGAGGATCTAGTAAGGGTGACGGTTTGGGGGCAGTTGACAATTCCCAAGCGATGTGTTTTCCTGTTTAATGCTGTTCCTGGAAAGATGACAGCCTGGAGGAGAAGGAAGCAGAGCAGACTGCATTCAGAGTAGAGAGAGGCTTCACAGAGCACCTGGGTCTCAAGACACAGGTCGAACTGAAATTGGCGGAGGGCAATCCAGGTAGGGGCTAGGGTGTTGACCAAATCAAAGGAGGCGGAGCCAGGCTGCTAGGTCTAAACCTCTGAGAAAACAGTTGCTAGATCCAGAGACCGCCCTCATGGTGAACGCTGAGCTTCAGGAGAGCAAGAACCATGGTACATGCCCAGCACATAACGGTTCCTCCTGCTGTAGAAATGAATACTTACCATAGGCCTCTGTCACAAGTAACCATTAAGTTCATGAAACTTTTCCAAGACTTTGCATGCTGTTTTTTAGTGGAAAGATTCTCATTATTTCTTTTCTTTTCTTTTCTTTCTTTCTTTCTTTCTTTCTTTTTCTTTTTCTTTTTTTTTTTTTTTTTTTTTTTTTTTTTTTTTTTTTTTTTTTTTTTTTTTTTTTTTTTTTTTTTTTTTTTTTTTTTTTTTTTTTTTTTTTTTTTTTTTTTTTTTTTTTTTTGTGGTACTGGGGGTTGAACCCAGGGCCTTGT
This sequence comes from Pedetes capensis, assembly GCA_007922755.1. Taxonomy (NCBI): domain Eukaryota; kingdom Metazoa; phylum Chordata; class Mammalia; order Rodentia; family Pedetidae; genus Pedetes; species Pedetes capensis. The sequence goes on from VMDO01007880.1 coordinate 30,094, forward strand.
GTCTGCATGCTGCACCCCAGCCCATTTTTTTTACTTTTTGAGACAGGGCCTCACTAAGTTACGCAGACTGCCTCTGGTCTCGAACTTGCGATCCTCCTGCCTCTGCCTCCCGAGCTGCTGGGATTACAGGCATGCACCACCGTGCCCTGCAGATTCTCATTATTTCTTGTACTCTTCAACTTCTCTCCTGGCTGGACCAGGAATAGTCTTTCAGTGAGTCTCAAGGATTTGAGAATGACCTTTACTATATATCTGGGTCAACTCATTGTTTTTTTTTTTATAGAGGCACAAAGTGAAATCCAGAGAAGTTAAGTGATTTACCCTGGGTCACACAGCTTATTAGTGGCAGCACTATAATGATTTATTCTCCTCAGAAGATTGGCTTCCCAGGTGTGGTGTGCCTGGCTTTCTCTTATGGGCCAAGCTGACTTTGGAAACTCCTCTGGCCCCTGACCATTTATCCTGCCGTGCTCTCTGCAGGCCTCCTGCTGGGGCTTACCAAGGGAGTTTGCTGAAATGTGACACATAGGGCAGGTGGGAAGAAATGTGACGTGGCATCATGTATTTTAAATGTAGCCCCTGGGTGCTTCAGAGAAGGCCGCAGCCGAGTTCCCAGCTGATTCAAAGGCATGTCTCTTCCCCAGGGTGGGCGGAAGAGTGACAGGAGAGCCCGCTCCATTGGAGCCATGGAGGACCTGGAGAAGTCACTTGAGATGAACCTGGGATCTCCAGGGTCGGTAGCTTCCCCTCCTGATGGCCGCGCAAGCTCAGCTTCATTCTGTTTTACCATGTTTCAAATAAAAACAACTCCCCCACCTCCCTTAACAGCGAAGTTACTGTCCCTGAGATCTGGAGGCAGAAGAAATGTACCTTTGACTTTTGTTATCCTACAACCGCAATTGTTTGTTTTCCTTTTTTTGGCAGAAGCTGAACTTTTTGTAAAGTTTCTCGATTTCAGGCGGTGGGTGGATAAAAACGTTTGAGAACACCCAGGAAGGGCGGCCGCAGATCTGAGCTCATGCTGCAGATCTCATTCCGCAAAACTCTAAAAGACCTCTCTGGGAAGAAAGAACCCTGAGTTGTTCCCAAAATGTAGACAACAGGGGACACCGGGCAACTTTCATAGCCTGGAAACTGGGGGGTTTCTGAGGCACAGTCGGGCTCATGGGTTTCATTGATTTTCCCCAGGCCCTGTGCCTTGTTTGCTTGTAAATGCCAGCACGCTTGGATTCGGGGGTCTATTGACAATACACTTTCAACTATGTGGTTAATCCAGCTGTGTCTGAATCTGAACTTCAGAGTGAGCTGGCACTTTGCTCTGGTCCACGCAACGCTCATATTCTCGCGGTTTCCGTAAATTTGGGAGACCCAGCTCCTCCTTGATTTTACATTCCAGGAAAAATCTATTTGGATTCCAAAGTACGCCCACACAGACAAGGAAACACACAGGGTGCACACCCTCCTTGTACCTTCCTTGTCCCTGGCATCTCCCACCATGCACTGTTGGAGGAGAGCCCAGCAGAGGCAGCGAGGCACATGTTGAGGGAATTGTTGTTGTTAGGTGCCGTTGAGTCATGTCCGGCTCATACTGACCCTCACAGGGTTTTCATTGGCTGATTATTTTTTTTCGGGGGGGGGGGGTATTGCTTCAGGAGTGGATTGTGTCATCCTTCTCCCGATTTTGCAGTGTTGGGGATTGAACCCAGGTCCTCAGAGAGTGCCGAGCAGCACTCTACCAACTGAGCTAAACCCCAGCCCTAACGCATCCCCCATTGAAGCAATGGTACCTTTCAATCCCCCCACCCCCACCCCCAGTACTGGGGGTTGAACCCAGGGCCTTGCACTTGCATACTTTGCAAGTGCTGGATCACTGAGCTGCACGCCCAGCCCATTTTTTTTTACTTTTTTTTTGAGACAGGGTTTTGCTAAGTTACACAGACTGCCTTTGGTCTCGAACTTGTGATCCTCCTGCCTCTGCCTCCTGAGCTGCTGGGATTACAGGCGTGTGCCACCATGCCTGGCTGTACCTTTCACTTTTTAAAGCCATCACTGAACTGTTACCTTGAGATATCTTTTCAATGACACCTCACCTACAGAATAGGAGAAATTCACAAAGCAAAGTTTTTGGTTTTTAAACAGACAGTGATATCTAGGGCTTGTCCTTGGTCGTGGCTCCAGCACCATGGTCTTAGAGGCCATGGCACCAGCTGGGGACACCCTATGAGTTCCCCTAATTCAGAGGCCCAGTGGCAGGACCTGCCCATAGCCCAAGGCCAGTATGGGGTTTGGGAAGCGGGGACTGGCTGGGGAGAACACTGGAGATTAGAGCTGGGAGCCCTGGCTGTTCCTTGCATTCCAGCTTCCTGGGGAGTGCTGGGCCCCAGGGGACAGCCAGGCAGGGGAAGATGGTGGGCGGGGGAACCTCTCATCGGAGGCAGCACTGAGCTTGGGGTCAGGGGACTTGCATTTAAAGTTTTGTTTTAAATCATGAGATGACATGACAAAAGAAAAGTCTGGAAAATAGAAGGGGAAAAAAAAATCACATTTCCTCTCTGCACTTTTGCATAACAATTTCTGCTTTTGTGTTTCCACTTCTGTCTTTTTTATGGGCATGCTGTCCCTGTGTTAGGGCGCAGGTGCTTGCGGATCCTGCGATTTTAATTTTCACATTGCACCCTGCACATTTTCCATGCTCTTCTATGGTCTTCTCTTTTTTAAGTGGGTAAATACTATTCCATTGAGTGGATGAATGTGATGTAATTTACTTAACCATTTTAAAATGATTTCTGATATTAGGAGGTTCTCATTTTGTGCCCTTGAAAAATGCCGCCATGAACATATTTATGCATATGGAGAACGTAGGCTGTAAGTCCCACTTCTGGTACGTATTAGCAGAATCATATTACGTGACATGTAGAAAGCCATGGAACTGCTTTGAGTCTCTTTTATAGCATAGAATCAGGAATATTATATTTATCTTAGCTATAAACATAAGCCTTATGGAGATATACAAATATAACAAGAATATATACAGACAATATATTGATGCAATAATACTTTTTGTGTATAATATTTTATGAATATATAGTATATTTAACCTGATATAAACACAAAAATTTTGTGAGTATATTTACATGTAAGTGAATGAAAGATTTCATATTCAGAAAGTCAAAAGAATTTAAGTCAACTTTAGCTTGACAAAACAAAACAAAAAAGTAGGATATTTTTCCCCTTCCAGAAGTGGCCTGGAGGGAAGGTGCTGGAAAAATCATAGATCGAGAGCTGTTACCACTCCCAAAAGGTTAGGGGCCATCAAAGGGGCCTTAATGGTCTTGGCGGGCATTGTAAACACAGATCAATGCAATCGGCCCACAACCCCAGCCTCCTCTGAGACAGTAGCCTCAGCGTCCCTCCCCCCCTAGAGCTGGACATTAAAACTCCTCCCCGGGGAAGGCTGTGAGTCTCACCTTTCACTTCCTAGGCTGCTTTTTGGTGGAGGGTCAGAGGCACTGAGGAAGAGGCAGGGGCGAGGAGGGAAGCCTGGGGGCCTGCCTGGCGGCCTCTAGCTGACAGAGAGCAGAGGCCGGCCCCACCCAGCCCGCCCTGGGAACCGGGAGAGGGAGCAGCTCAGTGTGGGTGTTCCAGGCAGATTTCTCACCGCTTGCCATTTAGCAAATGTCTGCAGCAATAGCTCACGGAATTGGCAGTGGAGTTGAGAAAGTTAAGAGTATGGGAAAGCAGAATTTCAGCTGTTCCTGAAGCCTAAGTGGGAATGTGAGCCCAGGTGTCGGAGAGCGGGGAGCTCAAAGCGCCCATCCGAGTCCAGCTTTAATTGGGTCAACTTTATATGGAAGATGAGGGGCTGGAGTTATGGGGGCCTCCCCCTGGGACTAAAGCAGTCAAATGGTGGTCTAAAAGCTTAGGCCACCGGCTGTATTAGGCTCTCCCTGAAAGAGGCTAGTCCACAGAAAAATGTATTCTATTTTATCAACCAGCTGCAAGATTCTTAATTTGCATTCAGCTATGAGAGTACTTGGAAATGTTCAATCTAGATTCTTCGGTTTAAGGGAAGGAGAGTGGGGTACCTATGTGGCATGCTGTTTTCTGGAGGAGTAACTGCACACTTTTTTTTTTTTTTTGTGGTACTGGGGGTTGACCCCAGGGCCTCGTGCTTGCATGCTTTGTAAGTGCTGGACCACTGAGCTGCATCCCTAGCCCAATTTTTTACTTTTTGAGACAGAGTCTCATTAAGTTACGCAGACTGCGTCTGGTCTCGAACTTGCGATCCTCTTGCCTCTGCCTCCCAAACCACTGGGATTACAGGCGTGCGCCACCGTGTCCGGCTACTGCACATGTTTTTCCACCAGGCAAACGCACAGGCATGCTCTCTGACTATATTTGCTCACGCTTTACCCCAACTTTCATTGCCCCATACATTTCTTTTTTGGAAACTCTAGTCTTCATCCTGCTTTACAGAGGTCAACACGGGTCACAGAACCTCAGCACAGCGCCCTCCATATGGTGCTGGGCCAGGTAGCAGGGGACGGGGTGAGGGCGCAGAAGTGGAGGAGGTCGAGGCCGCTCCTGGTGCTTGGAAGTTAGAAGTAAGGGGTTGGGGAGGTAGCTCCGTGGTCAAGGGCTTACCTGGCAGGCGTGAGGCCATAGTTTCAATCCTCAGCACCAAAAAAAGAAAATAAAAAGTTAGAAGTAGGAAGACAAAGCAGTGCCCATGGGTGATGGGAGAGAGCAACGTATCAAGGCTCCGTCGTGTGCCTGAGTGCAAGGCAGGGGCAGCTGGAAGCAAGGGTCATCCAGGAGGTCCAGGAAGAAGGCTTTGGGGAGAGAGGAGGGCTGTGTAGGGGGTGAGGCTTAGAGGTGGAACACAAAGGAATGCCTGTGGAGTTTTAGGTAGAAGAGGAGGCATTCCCGAGCTGGGAGTCAAAATACATGGTGACTGAAGTTCTCTGCTCCCAACCCGTTCTACCACTGATCTGTGCACATCTTCCCCAGAGCCCCGGGGGTGAAGGGTCACCCCCACGGTGTCGCCGGTGCAGCCTGCCGGTCCCCCACCTACCCTGCTCCCCCACTTCTTCCCCTCAAGGCCTGTGGCATCTTTTTGTGGTGGCCTCCCAGCGCCATTAAGCAAGTCAAAGGTCACCGGTCTAGAAATCGCCACACTTGACCCATTTCCTTTCTGTGCCGGACCCTGAGTCTGAAGCCAGCGCCTCGGGGGACCGTGGGGGGAGGACTGGAAGCCCAGGGTTCAGTGCTCTCTTCCCATGAGGGGTATAATTTGATATTTATTGCCTCTCTCCCCAACAAGGTCTATGGTACCACTGGGATCCATTCGGTAAAGAATGCTGACCCCCTTTATGAATTTTTGATGGTGGAGGAGGAGCGATTGAGACCACTGGGGGCGTCTTGTGAACTGGAAATGTTTTTTTCTTTTTGATCTTTTCTTTCTTTCTCTCTCTCTCTCTCTCTCTCCCCTTCCTTATTCCTTCCTTCCTTCCTTCCTCCCTCCCTTCCTCCTTGCTTTCTCACTCTACCATTGGAACGTGTGGGCTTCTCTGAACGCAAGCATGGCGTATCTTTTCAAGAAAGCAGAATTGCAGCTCTTTCAGGCGTTAACGTGTTTAACAGTATTTATCATCACGGTAGAAACTTTATTCAGGAAGAGAGATGTTCAGGCTACAAAAGGAAAATCAGAAATAAAACAAAGCAACAACCAGGATCCACGCTGGCCTAGGAGGGGCTGGGAGGGGATCAGGGACTCCGCCACCCTCACCCTTGCTGCTCCCTTTTTGGTGGTCTCAGGGCGAGGACTCCAGGGACGCTGAGAGTCAGGATCTGTATTTCATTGCTGAGCACTTGACAGCTACAGTGCAAGGCAATACAGTCCTGCTTTTTATTAGCCTGTGTGAGTCCAGCGCAGAACCAAGTTTTTTTTCTTTTCTTTTCTTTTTTCAGAGGTAGAAGTTTTTCCCAAACTATGAGATGATTTAACCACAATTTCCTTCCTGATTTTTTTTTTTCCAAATGGGGGGGCAGGGAAGGGAGCATCGGGTAGCTGTTATTGTTTAATAAGATTTAAACAGGGTCCCTGTTTTGTGGCCGGAACAGCTTTCCATGCCCTTTATCTGTACTGGGATTTCAGCTGGGTTTTTATTTTAGTGACATATGGCCCATCGTATAATAAAAAGAGACGAACCATTCAGATTTAATTTGAGCAGCTAAGGACGTCAGAAGGGCTGTGAGGGGAGGCTGTACCTGGGCTTTCATTTGTTTAGGGGAAAAAAAATGTGCAGAGAAGTTGAGAAGGTGACTTTTGGAATTAGTTTGGTTTGGAGGCATTAAGTCCCAGATCAAGAGAGAAGGTCAATTCGAAAGTTTGGGATCCATGCCAGCTCTGCTCGCTCTTTTATTGGAGAATTGCCTGTGGGGCCTTTCAGAGGATCTGCCCTTCAGGGGTCCTGCCTTCCACCTGCTTCCCCCTTGCATGGGGAAATGGGCTTTTAAAAAATATTACGCAGCACGCCGCAGCCGGCTCCTGATCCAAATGCTGCGTGGCGTGACACAATGCGACTCGAGGGCCAGGGCAGGGCTTGGGGCTGCAGCTGGCACACGGAGCCCGTCCAGTTCAGTGACTGCCTCTTAGCCTTCGCACGCGCTCCCCTCGGAGGCCACGGCCCACCTGGCCTCCCAATACCCCTGGCAGGGTTCCCAAATCATATACTCTTGTTTCACCCCCAAACACGGTCATGGAAGAAAAGCTTTTGGCATCCAGGGGCCATAGAGCTACCTGCCCATCCAGTCATGGTTTTGTGAGATCGGGGTCTGAGGGGGGCAGGCTGAGCCAAGAGATGCGTGCATCCACATGGGCATCATGCCATCGTTTTCTTGGGAGGTCCTGGTGGGGGGGCATTGGTGCACGTGAAGCTAGGTACTGATGCTGGGAGGCCGCTCGGTGTCACAAGGTGCTCAGTGATGCTGCAGAGTCTGGGCAGCCTGCTCTGCGGCCTGCAGCCTGGACAGATGTAGGGCAGAGCCTGCGTCACCTAGGACCCATTGCCCTCCATGCCTAACGCGCGTCCTCAGCATCATCGCTCACGAGCTGTCGTCCCTACAGGAGCTGTGTCCACTACATACCGAGTCACTCCTTTGTGCTGCTTCTAAGGAACCAAAATGACAGCATTTGAGAGCACTCAGTGTGCCAGAGGAAGGGAATTTGATTACGTTTCCTTGGGCAAGGCATGTGCCAATGGGAAGTCACCTCTGATGTGCAGTGGGAAGGGAGGGTGCCCCTTTCCTCTTTCGCCCCTTTGGGTGGCAGAAAGGCCCCCCCCTTTTTTTTTAAACTTTGAGACACAGCTTGACTTGGCTGTCGCTGTGATGCCCCTCGCTGCCATCACGGAGTGACCAAGAGGACCGTCCCGGCCATTCTCCAAGACAGCTGCCAATAGCATCCTTGATTTATATGGAGCGACTTGGAGCTCTGCTAATGGCCATCTTGATGGGAAGCAGTACTGTAATTGCTCGGGGAGAGCGGCAGCCATTTAGCAGTCGTAAAAGAAAATCTGCCCATTGCCAGACCAAATGCTGCTGCGCCCCTCCATGTGGCTGGCGGTATGTGCTCCCCCCCAACTCGAGCCTCTCCAGGTGGCTTTGGGGGCTTCCCTGCCTGCTTAATCCTCTCCGTTTTGGAGCTGAGGTTTGACTGACTCTCTCCTGTTCCTCCTGGGGGAGACTGAGCTTGCGGGGAGGGGGCTGTGGCACGCGGCGCGTGTTTGCTAGGGCTTCCAGTGTGACGATCTTGGTGACAGGAGCTTCTGATGGGCGCTGGGGCTGCCCAGCAGCCTGTGACCACAGTCGATCAGCTGGGGGGCTCATGGTGCTCTCTACCTCTTCAAAGTGACAACGGGCTAGGGAGAAAGAATTGTAGTAAAGCCTAAAGCAACCCAGAAAGCCTGGCTAGAGGGGAAAATAATAAACCAATAATGATCCTTACTTTGATCCCTTCCATGCACATCATAAAGGTAGCGTTTCCCCCGCACGTACTCCATTATCTTTAGACTCTGTCTACGGTCTCCAACTCACTTTATGTTTCTGTGGCTAGAAAAACGTGTCTTTGACATGTGTCATAGAAGAAACTGGCAGCCAATAGCGTTTGTACGTCTGCATTCCAGGTAGCAGGGAGTCAAGTCTGACTTGGAATGAAAGCCGCCCATGGCAGAGGTCAGAAAGACCATCCTTGCCTTTGCACAGGAACAAAGGCACAAGGAGCCTGGTGGAGCTGGGTGCTTTTGCCTTGCCTTGCACCTCTTTCCTGGCTGTTTCTCTGTTTCCCCTTGCCCTTCTATTTGCCTCGTCTGTCTGTCGTGGTCTAGACATAGCTGGTGGGCAAGAGAGGAAATAAAAAGACTTGGGGGCCTACCAAATCAATCATCGCGCATCGTGCACTTAGCGAACTCCCTTCTGCATGTGGGGTGCTGTGTAGACAAAGCACAAATCACAGCATAACAACCACCACCAGCCTCTTTAACGGGGTAGTGGTGGGGGGACACAGCTTGTGTTAGATTGGGGAATTAAGTCTAACTAGGCTGAGATCTCCAAAGCTCCAGCCAGGATTAAATGAGATAGCCTTTGTAGAAGCACTTGGTGTAGTCCCTGACCCCCGGGGGCACAGATGACAGCTCTGAGCCCCGGCTCCATGCTTCGCCTGCACCTCCTGGCCGCTTCTCCCTCGCGCTGAGGTGCGTGATAGTCAGAGATCCGGGCTGGGGAAGGAGGGCAGGCTCCGAGTTTGGAAATGTCTCTTTGCTGTGTTCCCTAATCAGATCTCAGTCAGATAACAGCTCAGACCTGGGAACATGAGATTTTAATGTGAAATGAATAAGCACCCTGAGACTGAAGCTTGTCACTGCCGCGCATCTGGAATCACTTACAGCTGGGTAAATTCACTGGGAGCCGCAGCTCCAGTGAACAAGGGCTTTAAAAGGAGGCGCACAGCGCGTTCCTTTTAATGTCTAAACAATCTGATGTTGACAAGCCTTTCACATTAACCCCAAAGTGGCAAAGTTTAAACCCTTTATTATCTGATTCAGTTTGGCAAATCGTTTAGAGGCTTAGGAGTCCATATTTATAGGGAAAAGCCCTGTCTCTCTCTCTCTTCCTCTCCAACCCAAGTGTCACTAATATATGCACATTGATGTTTACTTAGAAAGCTTAAAAGACCTTCTGCATTAAGTGAGACTTGGGCTAGAGAAAGTTTTTTTCCTTTCCTTTTCTTTTTTCAGGAAGCCTCTAATCTCTTTAGAATACAAAAAGAATGAACCTAACAAACCCCTGGAAACTCTATCAGATTAGCAAATAGGGAGAGAAGAAATACAGGAAATGGTTTCCAAATATTATTAGTCTTCATTCAAAATATATTGGCTCTTGGCAGCTAACCCCAACTCTGTGTCATTTTCCTAAAGTTTTGCCCAGAACATTATGAGTGATTCTGAAGATGGAGAAAAGTAGTTTCAGTTCTATAGGGGACCACAAAATATTATGGAAGTTAGAGAGCTTAACAGCCGATCTGTGCTTAATAACCATCTCGTGGACCTGTTGCCAAATTGGCAAAATTCTGAGCATCTCCATTATAGCATGTGGAAGAACATGGAAAAAGCTGCAAGTGGCTTTTAAGACCTAGATTCAATAATAATTTAATAATTCTAACCACATCCTTTAAAGGCGATGAAGACATTTTAATTCATCTTCATAAAAGGCATGATGCAAGAGTTGAATTTTTGATTCTCATCTGAGGAGAGCGTTCATGTCATTGGATTTATTATTATTTTATGTTAAAGAAGACACCGAAGTAAGACCATGGTAACTTTGACTCATTCTATAGAAGGAACCGCTTTGGAAAATTTTGGCGTTGGTTTGGATCCTATCAAGGAAGCTCACAAAGACCAACGCTGCAGCGTAATTTTGACCACAGCTGTTCACCCTTTAGATGTAATTTTTAACTTTCCTCTGGCAGCTGTGCAATTCAGAGCTCAAGTCACTAGTCTACAGCTTTGCTTAAACACAATTTCAGAGTCTGTCATGGTTTTCTGCCTATTAATCCCTCCCAGTAATGATGTGCACAATGCCAGTTTGTACAGCTTAGGAGACCGTCAAGTTACTGTAGAAATGAAAACTTTGTTGTGTGAGAGAGGCCACACCCAGCAAAGTGGCCCATAATGGCGGGGAGGTGGGGGGGAGGTGGGCAAAAGAAGACTTTTTTTGTTTTCAAATATTGTTTGGGAAACTAAACACTTACTTAACATAATCTTGCAGTTTGGGGTTGAACAAGAAAAAGAGGAGAAGATCTTAGAGTCTTGTTTGTATAAATATATATATATATATATATATATATATATATATATATATTTTTTTTTTTTTTTGCGGTACTGGGGGTTGAACCCAGGGCCTCGCGCTTGCATGCTCTGCAAGTGCTGGACCACAGAGCTGCACACCCAGCCCATTTTTTAACTTTTTGAGACAAGGTCTCAGTAAATTACGCAGACTGCCTCTGGTCTTGAACTTGCGATCCTCCTGCCTCCACCTTCCGAGCCACTGGGATTACAGGTGTGATCCACCGTGCCTGGCTGTATAAAAATATTTCTTAAAGTATAATTTCTAAAGCTGGAAATGATAAAACAAAGATTGTGTCCATTAACTATTTTATTTAATAAAGGCAATGTGTAGGATTAGCGTATTAAGCACCTGCAGAGTACAACTGATGTTGTTGTTGTTGGGTGCCATCGAGTCGGTGTCCGACTCATAGTGACCCTCATAGGGTTTTCAATGGCTGACTGTTTCGGGATTGCCTTGGGAGTAGATTGCCAGGTCTTTCTCCGCAAAGCACAACTCCTCCATTGATAAAGGCTTGGATGTCTGCTTAACCTTGCTGCATCATTTAATCAGAAAACATTTTCATCTGAATTGTATCGGAAAGAAGTGGTGAGAGAGGGGTCTGCTGTGGCCTCCAGCCTTTGCCTGCCTTACCTTCCGTGCCTGTGGTGTGTTTTCTGAGACCGCTGATTCCCCCTCAGCTCAACTGCATCGCGAGGAAACCTCGAAGGCCTTTTCAGTTTTGCATGATGTAAACTGCTGTAAAATTTGAAACATGTCTCATTGCTTTCATTTTCCCCTGTAGTCCTGCTCGCAGCCTGGAGCGGAGGATGCGATTTCCAGTGCGGTAGTTCCTATGTGAACAGAAGCTTCTGGGGCCGGGGATGGGATGTTCCATTTTATTTTTTTCTAACTGGGGTGTATTGTGTTCGAGAGGGGAGGATTTGGAGCTGAATTTGGAGCTGTTTCACTTCGCAGTCTCTCTGATCCAGGGCTTGACTCTGGGTTTCTGATGGAAAACAACAACAAAGGTGACCGTTCTTTGAGAAATTGATGGCAGCTTCGTAAAGGAGCAGGGCGGAGCGGCTGGTAGCTTGATTGTTCTGGATGAACTCTCAGGGATCTGCTGGGAATACTGGGGCCTTGACCCCGGTGGCCCTCCAAGTGGGGAGTGTGGAAAATGGGAAGTCTCCCTGGACCTCAGGACGCACGGATGTCAGAAAAGTGCAGCTAGGGGAACACTAGTTTTTCGGCTAGAGAGGGAGTGAAAGAGAGAGAGAGAGAGAGAGAGTGTTTTTGCGAGTGTGTTTGGGCGTGCACACTGGGGGTGGGGTGGCGGATGTCAGCAAGAGGGAGAGTAGGGGCTTGAATTATGTTGGAGCCCAATTCCCAGTTTCTCTGCTATTAATATATTTGCCTATTTTCAGAAACTCTTTTTTTTTAAAATAGCAATTAAAATGTGTGTGCGGTCATGTGGTTGAAAAGCAAGATTCTAATTTCTTGTTTTGTATTTAATCCATACAACAAAATTCAGACTAAGACTTTAACCAGTTTCTGGCAGCAGCCCTATCTAATACCAATCAGGTTTTCCAGATTTTCCTCTGATAACTAGGATATTTCTCTAGCAATATTCTTCTTGGTGGTGGTAGGTGCTGTGGAGTCGGGTCTGACGCATAGCGACCCTCATAGGGTTTTCAATAGCTGATTATTTTCAGGATTGCTTCGGGCGTGGACTGCCACATCCTTCTTTTTTTGTCTTAGCTTATAGTAAGTCTGTGGGGTGCACAGACTTGTATCCAATGGACTTGCATCCCTAGATTGCATCAAATCTCTGCGGACAATCAGACCTGCAATGGGAAGTCACTGGTGTTCAGACCACCAGTGGGGTGATAGGAACTCAGTGCGGGAGGGACTGGCAAGAGCCCTGGAGGTGGGGTCCTGGGCCCGGCTCCTGGCCTCACTTTTGCCTGTTCTATCTGTGACCTGGGCTAGGATTTAGCTCAGTTGGTAGAGCACCACTCTACAGTCTCTGAGGTCCCAGGTTCGATTCCCAGCACCACAAAAATGGGAGCAGGACCTGGCAATCCACTCCCAAGGCAATCCCGAAACAGTCAGCCACTGAAAACCCTATGAGGGTCGCTATGTGTTGGATACGACTCGAAGGCACCTCACAACAACAACAACATCTGTGACCTGATCCCCTTTACCGTAATGCTTAGTGATGTCATCTGAGAAAGTCAGAGATAGGGAGCATGATCTCCCCTGCCTCCTCCCACTCCAGAATTCTTACTTTGAGAGGAAGAATTAAAGCATCTCTCAGATAGTCTCCATTTGGAGCTGTCTCGGTGGAGATACGGCGCTTGGACCTTGCCTTACTTGGAAATGAGCAGAGCGCCCTTCTGCAGGTTTTTGAAAAGAGATGAAAAACTTACACCAGCTCTAGCAGGGTAAAACCATCTCATGGAGCAGACGGTATGGGGGATGGAAATGTGGTTTGAGAGTTGCTTGCTTGTTTTTATTTTTGTTTTTTTTGTGGTATTGGGGGTTGACCCCAGGGCCTCGCACTTGCATGCTCTGCAAGTGCTGGACCACTGAGTTGCACCCTCAGCCCATTTTTTTTACTTTTTGAGACAGGGTCTCGCTAAGTTACACAGACTGCCTCTGGTCTCCAACTTGTGATCCTCCTGCCTCCGCCTCCTGAGCCGCTGGGATTACAGCCGTATGCCACCGCGCCCGGCTGCTTGCTTGTTTTTTTAAACATCAGTTTTCATTGTAGCGCAGCTCACATTCTTAAAAAGTTAAACGAGTTTAGTCAATTTGCAAACCTTTGGAAACACCACCTCCTCCTAAGCCAGTGTTCAAAGGGAAAGCAAATCATCCCTTCACTGTGGACTGAAGCCAACCTAGTTTGGTAGAGAGAACAGTTCTTGCGGGTAAGGGCCATGAGAAGAAGTGTTGAAAAGAGCTGAAATGGCTGAGTAATGTTCCATTTAGGGGACCAAAGCCTTCTAGGGGAAAGAAAAGGTTCTTAGCTGAAAGGATGGACTCTCCGTTAAGAAAATCTCTAAATAAATATCTTACTGTTTACCTTCTATTTCTCTAAAGTCTGCCCAAGTTCATGTTTACCTGAGAGACCAATTGATGGTCTGGGTCGCTCAGGTAAACAATAATGCTCTGCAGACACCTACCTGTGCTCCACACCTGGAAACCTCGGCCCCGTGGGGGAAATGAGGTGCTTTGGAAACTCAGTGAAAAGGGAGCCAGAAGCATGTGGGGGAGGGGGAGGCAGAGCAGAGGCAGTGGGGAAGAGGCCAAGAGCTCCCGCCCCTGAGTGGAGGTGGGTGCCAGGGCGTGGTGGTGGGGAGCCAAGAGAGAGGAATGGGTTTGGAAATGGAAGGCAAGGTCCACGTGACTTAGGAAAAAGGCAGTTTGAGAAGCTACACCTGGGATCCCAGAGACTTGGGAGGCTGAGGCTGAAGGATGGTGATTGGAGGCCAGAGGCAGCACGTGCAACTTAGCCAGACCCTGTCTCAAAATTAAAAAGTGACTGGGGGGTGGAGCTCAGCGGGGGAGCCCTTGCTTCCAGCCCAAGGCCCTGGGTTCAACCGCTCTCAGCAATAAAAAACCACAGCGCTCCTATTGCATTCTATTGTACACGATGCCTGCTTGTTTTTATGTGAAATATCAGCTCCCCTAACTGTTGTTCAAGGGCCTGCAGCTGTAGTCCTGTGGCATCCGATCCTGTCAGGTCTCGGAAGCTAAGCAGGGTCGGGCCTGGTTAGCACTTGGATGGGAGACCGCCTGGGAACACCAGGTGCTGTAGGCTTGGGAGAAGGACCCGGCAACCCACTCTCAAAAATCAGTCTGCCATTGAAAACCCTATGAACACCAGAGAAGCACTGACAACAGTGTTTCGCCTGTTGTACATAGGGTTGCTGTGAGTCGGATACTGACTCGACGGCACCTAACAACAACAACTGCTGTTCAAAGCCCAGCTTGTGTGGCCGGTCATGTTGCACCCCTTTAGCACACTCCGCCCTCTTTCTGGTGGTGAAAACCCACTTGTACAACTTCTGGAATCACAGTGCGGGGCTGGGTCTGGGACCCACGCAGAGACTCAACCACCACCACGACCCAGCCACGGCACTTACCACTGACGGGGGAAGTCAGAGGTGGCTCTTTGCACCTCAGACCTGAGGACCGGAACTGTGCCTCTCTGTTCTCTGGTGGACCAAGGCTGTACGTTTGGGGTCCCCCTGGCCCAGCGAAGAGGACCACCATCCCCCTCCATTGCTGTCACTCCGAAAGCTCCTGTCTGATGCCAGCCCTGGAAACCCATGTCAGGGTCCCATGCTCCTCCCGATGTATTTGTGGAGCCAAGATTCTCTCTTCGCATTCTGGGGAGCAGCCGCTGTACCTTCACACCCGCTGCTGGGGCTCCTTGGCCCTTGTCAGCTGTGGCCAGCCCCGCCACCCCCTTGCAGAGCCCTAACCTTTTGATTTAACTTTATTTGCCACAGCAAGACTATCACCAAGAGGAGAACAATACGCCCTCGCCATCTGGCCCAGCAGCCAGAGGCACCCGGCTGTGCTCCGTGCCTGCAGCAGCCCGGGATCCTAGGGATCCTCGCAGGGGCTGCTGGGAGCTGGTGAGCAGGTTCCCACCAGCCCACCAGCCTCGCTAGACGGGTGCTCTGTTTTCTTCTTTTCTTTTCTTTTTTCTTTTTTTTTTGCACATCAACCTTTTAAAATCCAGATGCAGGCGAGAGCCCGTGAATCAGAAAACCATAAATAATACAGCGGGCTTCGCTTGAGGAAAAATAGAAAACACAAAAAGGTGTGTCTATCATTACACTGCGCTGGTAACAAGCCAGAGATGAAGTTCTCCCCCCCACCCATGACCCTTAACTAAGTGTGACAGGCATTAACCTATCAATATTAGTGAGTGATTTAAAATACCAACCAACATTTGCCTGCAATAATTTCTGTTGTAAACGACTCCTTTTGGGCCCTCCTACCAATAATTCAGTGCTCATAAATCAGAACCCAGAGCGAGTTCCTTCGCTCTTGCCTTGGGCTATTCTTGAAGTCATTTTTTTTTTTCTCCTGAGGAGGGAGGTCTGGAATTCATTCACGTCATCTTATTCCCCTTTGCTGCTGTTGCCATCTTCCTCTGGGGCATTAAAAGAGAGCCCATGGCTGCCAGCGGAGGCAGAAGGCTGCCGGTCCCCAGGCCCGCCTCTGCAGCTTTGTTCTGGTGACAGGGGCCGTTGGCTCCATTTTTCATTGCTCTTTCTGGACACATGGCCAGGAGGGAAGCTGGATATTGGTGGAGGGAATGCTGTCTAGATCCTTCCACATTAGGTGGCAGCCTTGGGAGGTCCACACGAGGTGGGACTTTTTCTTTGAGGTGAGACTGACCGGGGGCAGAGATTTTAAATTCAAGGAAAGATGGGAAGAGCTAGGGTGGGATTGGGGTCCCAGCACAGGGGGTGCAGGCCTGGGGAAGCAATGGGCAGTAGAAAGTTCCAGATGAGGAAGAATACAAGTACCAAGCAGGCTGGAACCTGGGGCTTACAGCCTTCTGGCCCACATACCGGCCTGAAGAGGCAGCGTGGTACCCTCGCGCCACCAAATAATACAGCCACTTCAAGAAGGATAATTTCGGTAGAGTTAAAAGATTGATTAGGGGAATCTGAAGGGTGAGGAGGGGGTGTGGAGGAGGGACTGAGCCCCATCTGGTTTGTTGTGGGTTTTTTTATATTACAAGAGAAAAAAAAAATCTCTCTGTGGGTTCGCATGTCTAAGGAGAGCTCAATTAAAGTTATTTGCTGGAGCTTAAAATATGCCCACACCTGCTTCTGCGCCAGGCGCCTAGACCGACATGGACTCCCAGAAGGCGGAGCAGATGAAGGCTCCTGTCGCAACGAATGGAAGAGCCGGGGCAGACGTGCCTGTCTGCCTGGGTACCACCCCAGGACAGGAAACCCAGCAACCAACCAGAGCGGCTTCCTGCTTTACCTGGCAACCAGAGCCTGCAGGCAGCCCCGGCGGGCTAGCTCAGCCCACTACCCCTGCTTCAGTGGGTCAAAAGGGCTCTTCTCTTCCTAAACAAAAAGGATAGCGCCAGAAGGGGCGGTGACATGGACGGGGCTGTGTCATCTTAACCAAGTCCCTCACCTCTCTGTGTGGCCACTTCCTTGTGGATGCCAGAACCATCCAGTCTGTTCCAGAGTTCTGTGGTGGCGATCATAAATAATAATGGCTAACATTTGCGGTGTGTTAGCTCAGGAGCTAAGCCTGCTTTACGCATCATCCCGTGGATGCGTGCCACAGCCCTAAGAAACAGGTAATGCGGTCATCCACGTTTTATAGATGAGGAAATTGGTGCCGGGAGAGATGAAATTCCTTGCTGCGGTTGCTCAGCAACTCGGATCCATCTGACCCCCCCAAACCCAGCCTTTCAACCACCCTGTCTCAAAGGAGACTCGTGGGTGAGAACACCTCGAAAGAGCGAGGCAGGAGCGTGGATTCACCGTGGCCTGCGTGATGCTCTGGTGAAGCAAACATTCCCGTTAAGCGTGTACTCTGCCGTGCTTCCGTCTCGATGGAGAAGGTCCTCCCCGGATGGTGCTCCCGGATGTCAGTGCCGTGTGTCCTGCCAGCTGGGAAAGAGTCCAGGCCTGGCGGAGCTCGGAGGGGCCAAGGCTCTTCCTTACCCTGTTCTCGGAAGTGCAAGACCAGCAGAGACAAGAGTCTCCATTGTCTCCCTGCAGGTGATTGATTTTGGAGCCTCCCTTTCCAGCTCTGGAGCATCGAAACGCTCTTATCCCACTTTCTAGGCTTCGCACCAGAACTGGAGCCAGCTCTAGACACCAGGGAAGTAACTCACACGGGGGACTGGGAAGAATTTGCCAACTTTCCATGATGGATGTTGTTGTTAATCAGACCCGAGCCTAAATCTCTTCAGACAATTCGTTATTCTCCGAGGCTTGACTTTGGGATGTTTTAAGAGAAGGGCTCTAACACAGGGAGAATCCAGACATCGGTGGCCATTAATCTCCACTTGAAAGGGACCTGGGGCGGGCTGTGATTCACTGAGATTCTGTTTTGTTTTTTTTTAATTTAAATTTTAATTTCATTTCTTGACACTTTAAATTTTTTTTGATTGCGGTAGAATACACATACCATAAAATGTATCATCTCAATGATCTTTAAGTGTGTAGTTCAGTAGTGTTAAGTGCATGTCCAATGCTGTGTAACCATAACACCACGGATGCCCAGAAACTTTTCATCTTGGAAAACTGAAACTCTGTGTCCATTAAACACTGGCTCCCATTTTCTGTAGTTGCCAGTCCCTGGTAACCATTCTACCTTCTGTCTCTACAAACGTAACTCCACTAGGGACTTCCTATAAGAGGGCTGGCTTTTTCCACTCAGCCTAAGGTCCTCCAGGTTCATCCATGTTGTAGCATGTCCAAATCTCCTTCCTTTTTAAAGGCTGAGTAATGTTCCGCTGAAAACCCTATGAGGGTCGCTATGAGTAGGACTCGACTCGACGGCACCTAACAACAACAACAACAACAAATGTTCCGCTATATGCTTATGCCACATTTTCTTTATTCTTTCACCTGTCGGTGGACACTTGGGTAACTTCCATTTCTTGGAATGAAATGCTGCTGAGTGCTGCTCTTAGGAACATAGTGTACAGACTCAGTTCCTTTGGGGAGATCCTCAGAAGCCGAATGTTGGTATCTTGAGCCACTGAGATTCTTATGTAACTAGTAGACGTCGTGGCCTCCGTTCAATAGCCCGTCAGTGTACTGACGAAGTACCAACTACCAGATATTTTGGCATCTTTTGAAAGTTTTTATCCTGATCCTTTCAGTTAAACTGCATATAATAAGTGCATACTGAATGCATGTACATATTGTGAGTGCATACATACTCTGTGTGTGTATGCTGTGTGTACCAGGCATTATTAAGTCCTTTACCTAGCTATTGACTGACTCATTTAACGTTGTTGTTGTTGTTAGGTGCCGTGGAGTCGGTGTTAGAGACTGCTATTCATAGGGTTTTCAATAGTGGATTGATTTTTGGGAGTGGATTGCCAGGTCCTTCTCCCAAGCCTACACCACCTGGTGTCCCAGGCGGTCTCCCACCCAAGTACTAACCAGGCCCGACCCTGCATAGTGTCCAAGATCTGATAGGATTGGACGCCACAGGGCTATGGCTGCAGGCATGCTCCACCCCTAGTCCTCATTTAATCCTCATAATGACACTTTCAGGTGGCAATTTATATTACTATCCCTATTTTACATGTGCCTGTACTGAGGGTGAGATTGGTTAGGAAATTTCCCTATATTAGCAAATTGAAGGACATGAACTTGAACCGGGGCATTCCAAGACTCCATAACTGCAGTTAGAACACTCTTTGCTTTGTCTCATGGACACTGTGTTAGGAAACTAGTCATTAAATCCACCATCCTCCTGCCTCTAATACCGTCTGTACATATCTCAATGCTTTACCTAAGAGCACTCTCTCTTTCTGTGCATCTTCTACAGCAGAGCTGCAGACTTCTAAGCTCTTGTCTCTATTCTCTATCTTTAGCAATGATGTAGGAAACATATATCATCATTTCCTTTCCAGCCTCCGCCCAATGTCAGCGCGCCCTGAACAACATGCTGTGTATACCATTAATTGGAGATCTGACTTCCCCAAAACACAGACCTGTTTACATTTTCTTACATCGGCATGAAAGATGACTTTGTTAGGCTTTTTCTCTTCATCTCTGGTAGCTGTGTGCGCTGCAGCTTCTCCGTGATTGCGTCTCCCATCCCCTGTTGATAGAGGCTCCAAGAATTATGTATATTCAGGGACGGCGTCTGGACAGGCCATCCAGTGTCAGTCTACAGACAAGGCTCCATGGCCAGCTGCATGGCAGGAAGGACCCAAGGTGGCCATGCAGCGTCCCTGGCTTGGTCTGGAGAAGTCCTCCTTGCTGCCTGGTCCGCTCCAGCATGCTGACTGTCTGCGTCTGGAGAGAAAGGCATGGGGTCATGTGGCCTTGCTTTATTGAGACTCTTTTATCACCCATATGGCAAGAAGGTCGAAACAATGGAAGGGAGCAGAATGCTCCAGTCTTTTCTGGGAAGGTCAGGCAGGAGATGGCCAAGGCAACTCCTCATCAGGGTTCTGAGAAAGCCTTGCCCTTTGAGACAGCTCAGAAGCCCCCGCCTCATTCTTGGCACAATGTGCTGGTGCCCCCTTGGAGTTAACACAGACCTCTCCGGGTGCGTTACCTTCTTGCGACCTTTTCTCTCTCCTGGGATGTGTTGGTGAGAAGGTGCAGATCAGGGCAAGGGGCACCAGGCAGGTGGTTCCTCAGGCCCCAGGGGCTCCTAGGAGAGGCTCCAGGATGGGATGGAGGGACAGTGAGGGAGAAGGACTGTGCCCAGTACTGCCCTTTCCCCTTCCTTTCTCTACCTCCTGGGGGCAGGAGCAGCTGTGAGAGACTCCCGCAGAATATATATATACCTGTTTTTAGAAGCCCACGTGGGTCCCCCCTGGCTTGGAAAGCACTGCTATTTCTGGGGCTTAGGCCTTGGGCAAAAGCCATCTTTCTCTTTGAGAAGAAGCCAGCTGCACCTGCTGTGGGGTGCAGTGTATGCCTTTGGCCATGTTGTTGGACGTCACCAATCCTGGTTTCTCCTCCTTTTCTCCTACCTAACCTGCAGCCGTAGCCCTGTGGCATCAGATCCCATCAGATCTTGGAAGCTAAGCAGTGTTGGGCCTGGTTAGAACTTGGATGGGAGACCGCCTGGGAACACCAGCTGCTGTAGGCTTGGGAGAAAGACCTGGCAACCCACTCCCAAAAATCAACCCATCATTGAAAACCCTATGAATAGCAGAGAAGCACTGACAATAGCGTTTCACCTGTTGTACGCAGGGTCGCTGCGATTCGGACACCGACTCGACGGCACCTAAGAACATCTCCTACCTAGTGCTCTTGCAACTATTCCCCATTGATCACTGGGTGGGGGGCCCCATCCTCCACCTCTGGTCTTTCCAGAGGGAGGCGCTCAACACCAGCCATGGCAGGCGGTGTCATGGAGGACGGGGAGCACTTGACGGTCTCTCTGTCTGGAGCAGTCATGGCCTTCTGCCCCTGGTCGGGTGCAGACCACTGGGTTTCTCTCCACTTCACTTGGCCTGATGTTGGTGCTTCTAGTCAATGCCTTGTGTCTTCCACCATAGAGAGCCTGAGACAGCTGGCATAAGTGGGGACTCTCGGGTCTCAATGATAAGTTTGTGGGTGAGCTGAGTCCCCTTAAGCAGAGATGTTAATGTCCCCAGGTGACGCCTATAGCCGGGGTCTGTTCTGTATCTTTCGTTTGAATGTAGGGATCAAATCACCAGGGCTGGGGTCAGTGTCATCTGCGGTGTCTGCCACCCCTTATTCACAGCTGACAAAGTCCGGTCCCTCCCTGGTGGACGCTTAGGTTTGCTGCCTTTGCTTTCCTCTTCATATATTATTTTTGGCAACGGAGAAAATAAATAGAACTCTCAACCTCCACACTTGTTAGCATTTCTCTGCACACTGGAGCTCGAGTCCGCTTCACCCTTGTCAAGGAGCCAGAGGAGGTCAGAAGCTCAGAGAATCTGCATAGAAGCAAAGCAACGTAAGACAAGATCTGTCAGGGAGAGCTTCTAACGGTGCTTAACAAAATGTGTTACACTAAATCTTTATAGCCTGAATAAGTACTCAGAGTTCTAACAAAGTAAACCAAAGTAAAGATCACTCTTATGGGAAATAAAATTCCATGTGGTTAGAGGCAGGACTGTGATTAATTCAGTGGCAACGAAAAGACCAGGAAAATACAGTAAGGTTATTGACTTGTCTGAGCAACTATTTTATGTGTATGCATCAGATATTAAATAGTTCTATGTAACTATTTATATATGTATTTATGTGATTTAATGTCAAGTGGCTAGTGGTGGGAGAGGAACTGGTATTTATCTTTTTTTTTTTTTTTTTTTGTGGTATAGGGGTTGAACCCAGGGCCTTGTCCCTGCATGCTCTGCAAGTGCTGGACCACTGAGCTGCACCCTCAGCCCGTGTTTTTACTTTTTTTGAGACAGGGTCTCGCTAAGTTACACAGACTGCCCCTGGTGTCGAACTTGTGATCCTCCTGCCTCAGCATCCCAAGCCACTGGGATTACAGGCGTGTGCCACCGCGCCCAGCTGTATTTCTTATCTTTAATTATAAATTAAAGTACTGAATCTTGAGGTAAATGTTGTTGTACTGATACTTGAGGTAGATGTTGTTAGGTGCCATCGAGTCTCGTGTCTGACTCTTAGCCACCCTCATAGTGCGTGCCTGCGTGCTTTCTTTCTTTCTTTCTTTCTTTCTTTCTTATTGGAAAATTTTAATGTATACCTTAATGTGATTCATTCTGACATGCTTTTCATTGTGGCATTTCCATATATCTCATAGGGTTTTCAATGGCTGATTGTTTCTCAAGATTGCTTTGGGAATGGACTGCCATGTCCTTCTCCTATTTTTTGGTGTTGGGGATCAAACCTGGGTCCTTAGAGAGAATGCTGAGCAGCTAGTTCTATCAATTATTGATAGACCTTACTGTAGAAGTCAGCAAGGAAAATGGTGATAAAAGGCAGTATTGTGAAGAGGAGGAGTGAATTTCTGTGACAGTTCCTCAGTGTGTGTGTGTGTGTGTATGTGTGTGTGTGTGTGTGTGTGTGTGTGTGTGTACGTGTTTGTACAGACAACTCGGTTTACCTTTACAACCACTATCTAGTACTGAGCCGGAGATTTCTGAGAGTGTCCTTGGACTGAAGCCTTGTCCAAAATTCAAGCCTTCATAATGTGCATTTTAATGCTAAATGACTTTTAATATTCTACATATGGCCTCATGGTCTCAAGTCTCCTCTCTGGGAATGAGCAGGGCTGTGGTATTGTGATGAATAGTGGATTGTGTCCAGGACACCCACTCGCTTCCCTACATATCAAACATGTGGCGCCCCCATTAAACAGGGGGCGGTCTCTGGAGATTGCCGTTGTCCTATCTAATCCATCCCTGTTTCGGTCCCTCGGCTGGATTGAGAAGGATACATTGTTCTCATACATTCTTCTTTTAATTAAATGCAGTAGATATGTCACGTCCATGAAATATCCCAGGTCTGTTTGCACATCTGTGGCCATTTTCTCCTCCCCGACTTCCATTTGGCCTCTTGGAAAGAAAACCAACTTTAAATGCATACTTGGGTTAATTGATTGGTTGTGTGTAATTCGCCTGGACAGTTTAGACAGGATCTTAAGTTTGGGTTTTTAATTGTGGCAAAACGTTCTCTGTCACCGCTCTTCGCAGACACTCGCGGAATCTCTCATCAGCCCTTCCCAGAGATTGCTTTTAGTACAAGTGACGTTTCATCCAAGTTCATTTGTACCTCACTCCTGCTGGTGGGTCAAGAGAACTTTAGGCATGGGGACATGCCTGTGTGTGCTTTAAGTTTTAATTACTAGAGTGATTTGCTAATTGATCTCATTGATACAGAGTGCAGGCGGGAACCTTCTATGTAGACAGCACTTCCGCACTGGCTCGGAAACCTGATATCATGTAAAATTCTCCATTCAATTATAATTTTAAAATACTGGAGTAAACTCCTAGCAATTCACAAGAGGCAAGACTAGAGCCCTATTAGAAGGGTACTACAAGTAAACATTATTAATTATAAAAAATTGCCTAAATTAGATTTTTTTCACACCTGCTTCTTGCTTAATTAGCTAGCGATCCACATATTCCATTCAGTTGAACTCTTACTATTTATTCAAGCATACTTGACATTAACATACTGTTTGATGTTTGATATCCTCAGTTTTAATTTAACCACATGACAACAAATGGTGTTTATGAAATACCAGTGAGCTGGAAAAATATCACATGTTAGAGTCGCACATGGGAGTGAGCGGAGAATTTTGCTTTAGGAAGAGCTTTGAGGCGATAAGAAAATGAGACCTTCATTTTTTTTTTTTTTTTTCAATTTCTGTTTTCATTCCTATTCTCCAGCATACTCCATAAAGGGCTTTGGAAGAGCCTGCAAGGACAGTACCAGACTGTGATACAAATATCCTCGATGGCATTCATGACGGAAAAAGAGTGGTCCACATGTTGGCTGTTGGGAAGGATCTTACAGAACTGCCCTCACATTGTTGTTGTTGTTGTTGTTAGGTGCCCTCGAGTCCGTATCTGACTTATAGCGACCCTCATAGGGTTTTCAATGGCTGACTATTTTGGGATTGCCTTGGGAGTGGATTGCTGGGTCCTTCTCCCATTTTTGCCATGCTTGGAATTGAACTCAGGACCTCAGAGACTGCAGCACAGTGCTCTACCAACTGAGCTAAGTCCCAGCTCGCCCTCACATTAGAGACCCCAATAACCCTTCTTCAGCAACTAGAGAAGAGGGCAGAGCCAGGAGGGTCTGACAGGTAGATACAGCTACGTGGGGGCAGAGAGGAGAAGAATGATAGCCAAGAAACTGCTTTGGTCTTTATCACTGAGTCATTTCCCCTATGTCTTGGCCTCACCAAGATAATCAGGTGTCCACCTGAACAGATCCGCAATGGAGCCTCTGGCCTCCATGTTGCTTTCACACCTGCTAGTACAGTGTCATGTCCTTAAAAGGGATATAGACATCAGGAATGGGCTTGTTGTTAGGTGCCATCGAGTTGGAATCCAACTCATAGCGACCCTCATAGAGTTTTCAATGGCTGACTGTTTTGGGATTGCTATGGGAGTGGATTGCCAGGTCCTTCTCCCATTTTCGCAGTGCTGGGAATTGAACTCGGGACTTCAGAGACTGCAGCGCAGCACTCTACCAACTGAGCTAAATCCCAGCCCCTAGGAGTGGGCTACACAAGTTCAAAATAAACCTGCCATGGAGGCCTTGGACTTCTTATCCTGAGACTCCCACGTCTAATTGGATTTATTCTGTAGATTTCTCCCCTGCCCCTCCAACGGAGCGGCATTTGTGATTCCTGTCAGCCACTTTGTAACACGAGTGCCTTGCGATCTAGGGATGAAACTCAATGCAGAAAATTCCCTGGGCCGAGAGACAAAGGAGAAAATTGTCTCCATAATGTATTGATTCTGACTAATGGCATAACGTGTTGTGGGGGATTCGGATTGATAGCTGCTGGCTGGTTTCCAGTAAGACACCGTGTTGCATCTGACTCTGATCAAACTGGCCGTAAATCATTTTGAACTTGGGTCCTGCAGATTTTGTGTTCACACCACGGAACTATGGCTTGGGTTTGACATCATTATTCTTCGTGGGGCTGTCTTTGTTTAACAGGCACTTAAAATTTTTGGCTGCTGGTGAATAGGGAAGCTTGTTAGTTGAGGAAAACATGTTGATGTCACACTTGCAGCATTTTTTTTTTTTTTTTTTTTTTTTTTTTTTTTTTTTTTTTTTTTTGTCAAGCTGTGTGGATCCAAGAGAATATGTAGTGTTCTGTGTAGTGGGTGGTTTTTAGGTTCCGAGGCTAGATCCAGATGTGTGTGGATAATAGTTGGAAGTTGATCCAAAGGGATTATTTTCTCTAGGGACTCAGCGTATTTACGCTGGGGCCAATAGTTCTTGTTTCTGGAGGGCTTATTTTCCTGGGACTAGCTCGTTATGTGAGACAGCCCTCTCACAACCAGGCCCACGGCAAACCAGGGGCACCAGAGAGTCGCTAGCGCCAATACCATGTTTGTGTTGCTTCCGGTCCTGAAGGAAATGGGTCTTGGGTGGGATTTGGAATCAAGATTTGGACCTTTTCTTTTTACTCTTCCTGTGTAGGGACACATTTACTCATGATACGTATTTGAGTGGACAAGTAAACACTTAGAATTCATATTGGGCATTCAGAATGCATGTTTTTTTCATTATTATTATTATTATTATTTTATTTTTTGCAGTACTGGGGGTTGAACCCAGGGCCTCGCGCTTGCATGCTCTGTAAGTGCTGGACCACTGAGCTGTATCCCTGGACCATCTTTTTTTTTTACTTTTTGATACAGGGTCTCACTAAGTTACGCAGGCTGCCTCTGGTCTTGAACTTGCGATCCTCCTGCCTCTGCCTCCCGAGCCACTGGGATTACAGGCATGCGCCACTGTGCCCGGCCCTATTACTATTTGTGTTCAAATGTGGCTGCTCCACGGAATTGGTATTCTCTATGCCCAGATCAGTTGGGCAATGGATAGAAGAATATTCTAGAAATATAGAAAGCATAATTGGGTTTGCAAATTTTCTACAGGCAGTTTGTAATGGATTTACTCTCTAGAAAGATAATTTTAAAAGTAAGCTTTTAGCCAGGCACTGTAGTGCCTATAATTCCAGTAACTCAGGAGGCTGAGGCAGGAGGATTGCAAGTTGGAGGCCAGAGGCAGTCTGTGTAACTCAGTGAGAACCTGTTTCAAGAGAAAAGATAAAAATGGGGCTGGGGGTGTGGTTCCACGGTAGAGTGCTTGGCTAGCATGCGTGAAGCCTTGGGTTCAACTCCCCCCTAGAGAGAGACAGAGACAGAGAGAGAAAGGGAATGAAAGAAAAACTCTTCTAACTTGATAACAATAGTGGCCAATGCCTTTCCATGTGAGGGAGAATATGGACCACTGTTTGGTTCCTTTTCTACTCATTTGTAGCTGTTTACTCACCTGGTGCACAGGCCTTTCCTGAAAGACTTGCTATTCTTCTCTGTGTAAAAAGATTTGCGAAGTGCACTGGCATGTATCTGTAATCCCAGCGACTCGGGAGGCAGAGTCAGGAGGATCTCAAGTTTGAGGCCACAGGCAGCCTGCATACCTTGGTGAGACCCTAACTCCAAATAAAAATCAGGCTGAGGGTGCAGCCCAGTGGTAGAGCACTTGGAAAGGACATGTGAGGCCCTGGGTTCAACCTCCAAGTACAGAAAAGAAAAAAAAAAAAAGATTTGAACTTTAGAAATCTAGAGTAATGAAGTATTGTTTCTGGGTCGTTGATAATTTGGAATTTCCTGTAAGCAACAAATTATAAAATTTATCTTAATTATGTCAAGGAAATCGAGTTTCTGTCTTTGAGTTTAAATTTTAAACTTTCTGTTAGGGACAATTTCAAACACATAAGAATCAAGCAAATAACACAACCCTTGCTGGTGTAGAGACTCACTTGAATAAAATTTATCTTAATTATGTCAAGGAAATCGAGTTTCTATTTTTAAATTTTAAACTTTCTGTTGTTGTTGTAGTTGTTGTTAGGTGCCGTCGAGTCGGTATCCAACTCATAGTGACCCTCTGTACAACAGGGGAAACACTATTGTCAGTGCTTCTCTGCTGTTCATAGGGTTTTCAATGGCAGATTGATTTTTGGGAGGAGGTTGCCAGGTCCTTCTCCCAAGCCTGCAGCTTCTGGTGTTCCCAGGCGGTCTCCCATCCAGGTACTAACCAGGCCTGACCCTGCTTAGCTTCTGAGATCTGACGGGATCAGATGTCACAGGGCTATGGCTGCACGCAAACTTTCTGTTAGGGACAATTTAAAACACATAAGAATCAAGCAAATAACACAACCCTTGTTGGTGTAGAAACTCACTCAAACTTGTTCCACGCATCTCATGACATTCTTTTTCAATTTTAATTGTAACTTTTGGCTATATTTCACATGCACAATGCAATATTGTGTACACCTAACATCATCTGTCACTTAACAAGTAGAAACATTCTGAGAAAGTCGTGGGTAGGTGGTTTTATCATTGTGTGAACGTCACAAAGTGCTCCGCGCAAATGCAGAGGGTTAGAACATCATTAGATAATATACTCTTACGGGATCTCCATCATCCATACCGTCTATCATTGCCCGGAAATTCATCATGTGGGGGGTGACCCTAATACATCTCTTCACCACCGTGTGCCACCCATAAAATGAAGTCACTCTTTGCAGGTATGTTTTTAGATTGATCCATATAGGATCAAGATGTATTTATAAATAGACACATACTTAGCACTTTTGTATACATGCAAATATACCTATTTATAGATGCATATGCATGTGTAGGCCTGCAGCGGTAGCCCTGTGGCATCCGATCCCGTCAGATCTCGGAAGCTAAGCAGGGTCGGGCCTGGTTAGTACCTGGATGGGAGACCGCCTGGGAACACCAGAAGCTGTAGGCTTGGGAGAAGGACCTGGCAACCCCCTCCCAAAAATCAATCTGTCATTGAAAACAGCAGAGAAGCACTGACATAGTGTCTCCCCTGTTGTACAGAGGGTCGCTATGAGTCGGATAACGACTCGACGGCACCTAACAACAACAACAACAACAATGCATGTTTAACAGTAGCATTATTGTCACCCAGAGTGTTAAGAGCCTAAAACAGGGGAATTGAAAGAGATGGGGAAGATATCTCTACGTGTGCTGAATTAATTTCTTGTTATATTCTGGCTTTCTGAAGAATCTACGAGTTAAAAAAAAAAAAATTCTGCCAGTGATTTTTTTAGAAAGAATTCTGACCCCCTCACAACTCCATCTCTCAGGGCCTTTCAATGACACTCTAGAGAAGAAAGGGGGTCAATGAATAGAGGCCCTTAATATGCAAAACATTTTAAATAGATCATTTCTTCCTCCTCCTTCTCTTCCTCTTCCTTCTTCTCCTTCTCCTTCTCCTTCTCCTTCTCCTCCTTCTTCTTCTTCTTTTCATCTTCATCTTCATCTGCGTCTTCTTCTCCTCCTCCTCCTCCTGTCCCTCCTTCCTTCTTCTCCTCCTCCTCTTCTCCCTCCTCCCGTCTTCTTCCTCCTCCTCTTCCTCCTCCTTCTCCACCACCTCCTCCTTATTCTCCACCTCCTCCTCTCCCTCCTCTTTCTCTACCACCTCCTCCTCCTCTTCCTCCTCCTCCTCTTCTTCTTCTTCTCCTTTCCTTCTCCTTCTCCTCCTTCCCCTCTTCCTCCTCTTCCTCCTCCCCCTCTGCCTCTTCCCCCTGCTCCTCCATTGGAGACTGAACCCAGGGCACTTTTGCACACTAAGCAAGTGCTCTACCACAGAGCGACACCCCAAGCCCAGACCATTTCTTCTTTTATTTGCTCATCTAGTGAGAGCAGTGCCTACAAGTGTCCCTCATCAAAGCACACAATTTGCAGTCAAGTGAGCCTTCCTATTGGCGATGCAATCGAATCCCTCTAATTTTAATCCCACATTCATTACACTGGGGTGCTTTAATAAAAATTCATTCTGGCCAGCTCTTCATTTGCTTGTTTTCAAAGGCAGTGGTTCTGCTTTGCCTCCTGGCTGTTGCATGAACTTGCTGAAGGGCCTCTGTGCCCTGGGCTGTGAAGAGCCCCGCAGTGGGACCTGTGGGCAGAAGGGGTTCCCCCAGCTGCAATTCCTTTACAAATCGACTGCTGACTGATGGTAGACGAGGCTTTACATCTGTGAGCAAAAGCTGACAGATGCCATGACTGGGAGACCCCAGGGCCAGTGGGAACGAGACCAGGTGGGTGCTCAGATGCTCTGGGATGGCCAAGGGAGTGCCCCTTGCTCCTTCCCTCCTCACATACTTGAAGATCACCGTGTGAAGGAACAGATGGGTTCAGGGGTACTCCTGAGAAGCTAGGAAAGGCAAGTTCATTGGCATCGGCATCAGGGGAGTTTGTTCTGCCTCAGCCTTGCCCTTGCGTAGGTCCCTAAATGATTGGTTTCTCATCTAGGGAATGGAGCAAAACTACCTCATTCTTCCGATGAGCTGACCACATGCACACGCATGCACACACACAGTTTTTAAACATCTGACTCTGAGAAGTGTGTTCAGGTCTTTGGGCTGTACAAGTGTGAATTATGCTATTGGAGACACTGTTGGCTACTTTGGGTCAAAAGGACAACCAAACTTCGCTCTATCGGAAGAATGACTTTGCTCTTCAAATCTGAATATAGTAAATAAACAAAGGGTCATGTTTTTGAGGCAGAGCACTCATCCGTGCCTAAAACCATGCAAGCAGACATTCTCTTGCTGCTGTGCAAGCTGGGAAAGGACAATGCATTTGAGAATATGTCGCATTTTGTGGGTTGGAAGTTTCTTGCTGGACACAAGATGTTCTGAAGGCAGTTTCAGAAAAGGAGCGAAGTCTGGGAGAAGCCAGGGCCAGGAGCCAGAGCCCGGATGGGCCAGAAATCTCAGGATGGGGTGATTGCAGAGTGGCCACCCTAGAGACAGTGTGGGGTCTGCAGCAAAGACACCTGGGAGGCGAGCCAAGGAGAAACCTCAGGATGCTTTAAGCCTTTGTGACAACTGGAGATTTCCTTTTCTTGCCCCTTATTGGCTTTTGCTTTCCAGGCATCCGCTTTCCTGACTCTCTGTCCTTCCATTTTGGGTGCCATGTTTTAGACGGGACTATAGAGACACGGGCTGGGATTTAGCTCACGTGGTAGAGCTCTGCTCTGCAGTTTCTGAGGTCCCAAGTTCAATTTCCAGCACCACAAAAAATCAGGAGAAGGATGTGGCAACCCACTCCCAAAGCAATCCCAAAACAATCAGCCATTGAAAACCCTATAAGGGTCGCTATGAGTCAGACATGACTCGACGGCACTCAACAGCATAGAGACACAGCTCTAGGTGGTAAAACCCAGAGGGACAGGATGGATGACAGAACTTGGGGCGGCCATGGCAGGACCTGGGGCAGAGATATTTGCAGTGACAGTGGAATGGCCGTGGTGTGAAGGCCAGAGCTGGCAGCTGAGTGATGGATTTAGGAAAAACAAAATAAAACTGGGACCTCCCTGAACAGCAGGCTAGAACCAGTCCCCCTGTGGGAAGAAAAATGGTGGCTGCCTTTCCACACCACAGCTCATTTGCATGGGAAAGGATGTTTCACACACGAGTAGGTCCCTCTGGGCAGCCAGAAAACCATCCAGATATCCATAGGTTTAGCTCATTTGGTAGAGTGCTGCACTGCAGTCTCTAAGGTCCTGAGTTCAATTCCCAGCACTGCAAAAATGGGAGAAGGGCCTGGCAACCCACTCCCAAGGCAATCATGAAACAGTCAGCCATTGAAAACCCTATGAGGGTTGCTATGAGTCAGATACTGACTCGATGGCACCTAACAACAACAACAACATCCATAGGTTGCTCCTGG
>VMDO01007880.1:60734-88317 GCA_007922755.1 Pedetes capensis
CCCCCCCCCCCCCCCCCGCCCCGGCCCTGTACTGGGGAGTTGAACCCAGGGCTTCACACATGCCTTTTGCAAGTGCTCGGCCAGGGAGCCTTACCCCCAGGCCACTTTTTGCTTTATGTTTTGAGATAGGGTCTCGCTAAGTTACACAGGCTGCCTCTGGCCTCGAACTTGCA
Organism: Pedetes capensis; assembly: GCA_007922755.1. Taxonomy (NCBI): domain Eukaryota; kingdom Metazoa; phylum Chordata; class Mammalia; order Rodentia; family Pedetidae; genus Pedetes; species Pedetes capensis. Next base: position 60,908 of record VMDO01007880.1, read on the forward strand.
GTCCTCCTGCCTCTGCCTCCCAAGTCACTGGGATTACAGACGTGTGCCCCTGCGCCTGGCTGAGGACCCAGTTTTGACAGCTCAGGCTGGCCATGCCAAGAAGAGTAGGATGAACCAAGCTTCTAGGTTCGATTTGTATTTTTCCACTTGAAAGCCAAAGAGAAAGCGGCAACTTCAGCGTCTACGGCAGGAACCATAAAGCTGGACCTACTGGGTCACCATATGTGAGAAAAAGTTCTCTCTACCCCAGTGTACAAGCTCAGGGAGTGAAACAAAGAAAGGAGGAAGCAGGCCTATTGGCAACTGTCGTTAGGTAGTATAAACAATGGCCAGTCGGTGGCATGGAGCGAAGGCTCAGATTCCAATAGCTCTCAATGGGGAGCCTTCCTTAAAAAATTACAAGAAGCTGGGCTGGAGCTGGTCCATGCTGGGAATGGCAGAAGAAGCAAAAACAAGAGTAAATGAATGGAAATTAAGCAGCAGGAAATGGGGATTTGGCACAAAGATGGAATTTGAAACTGCAGAGAGGTGTCAGTGATAAGGTTGTATAGAGTTTCGGGCCAAAAAAAGAGAGAGAAGGAATGCAGATGTGTTCATTGAATAAAGTGCAGATGGGGAAAGGGGCAGGAAGAAAAAATGCTGAGGAAATCGTAATGAGTGGAGGTGCATTTATGTTTGAGCGAGGCTTTAAAAATTATTCTCCCCACATGTCTGGATGAAATTACGGGGCGGTTCAGATTGTTCCAATCTACTGGAGAGATTAAGGCAGCGTTTATTTATTTTTACCTTTTCCTGCTCTGGGCAGACTGGGCTGTTTCTGATGGGAGGCTCTGAGTGGTCCCGGGCAGCTGGGTCCAGGTGTGAGTCTGGGTTTGGGGTCTGCTCGGGGACGGCTCCCGTCAGTTCCTCTGGACAGCCAGAATCGCTGTGTGGGTTTGGTTACTGTTGGGGGAACTCAGGAGATGGTGTGCTGCAAAGGGGTCTGACCCTCTGGGTGAACCTTCTCTCCTGGCCGCGGGAAGGATCTGGCTGTTTGGGCTCTGCCTCTGTTCCTCCACCACACGGCAGTGCTGGGTTGGATGGCTCCTGGAAACAAGGTAGTTCACGCAAGGCAGGACGACCATGAGTCTGGGCTTCTGTCACAAGCAGGCTGGAGTTGGTCCCTGGAGTGGTAGGGGCCCACAGTCCTCTTTGTATCTTGCCCAACCTTTGTTGTTTTGTTGTTAGGTGCCGTTGAGTACATAGCAACCGTATGTACAGCAGATTGAAACACTCCCTGATTCTGTGCCAGGCACACGATCTTATTTATATTTAAGCCCATTGTTGCAGACACTGCGTCGATCCATCTGGTGGAGGGTTTTCCTTTTTTTCTCTGACCTGCCACTCTCCCAAACATGATGTCTTTCTCCAAGGATTGGTCTCTCCTGACTACATGTCTGAAATATGTAAGATGTAGTCTAGCCATTCTTGCCTGGCTATAGTTAAATAATGGCGGAGACCAACCACGTACCATGCTATACAGGCAGCGGGATTCAGAGGCAGTTGGAGTGGGGAGGAGGTGGCAGTGGGGGCATGGAAGCCTCTCCACCTGTGAGCCAGGAGCTGGGGCGCCATACGCTCTGCTGTCCTTCCATGGTGGTGTCTCATTTTCCCAATGAGACTAACAACGACATATTTTAGAGCCACCGTTGGTTTGGTCCGATGCCGATGAGGAAATAGCTACCAAAGTGTTCCGGAGATATCCCTTATTATCCACCCTCTTCCTCATCCACGCAGTAGAAAGATTTGTTCTTCACAGCCACACGGCAGTTTCAGCAAAGGGGTGAGGTGACATGAGGCAGGACAAGAGCTGGACACACAAATTCTGCCATTTTTTCTCACACAGTAAAACTGAGTGCTTTTCCTTGTATCCTTCTGACCCTGTCATCCCAGGTTTTAAAAGCATCGTGAGATGCAGCATGAAATGTGGCTGTTGCCAGATATTTCCAATCGATCAATATGGATATCAGTAAATGCACAGCCGTGGGTGATACGTCAATCTGGCTCCGCCGCTGATGAGCAGCGTTTCCTTGGGGATAAGCGCAAATGTCATGTTTTCTATATCAGTGCTGTTGACATAATAGTCTGGATTACATTCAAGTCTGTGTGTCATCTTGGGAGAGAATACTGTTTAAATGTTAGCATCGAAGAATGAAAATGAAGAGACCATTGGAGGGCGGATGGCCATTAAAATGTCCCTGTCACAGTCCACCAAACCACCTTCCTGGTAATGCTCTATTCTTGCCTTAGCCTCGTTTCTCGGATGATCCTGGATGGGACATACTGACCCTCCCTCCCAAATTCGTGTCCTGATCTGCACATCCCAGAGCATTTCATCCTGTGCTTCCGGGTGGTAGGGAGGGACATTCATACTGCAATTATCTACCTATAACTCACCAAACACAGAAGGGAGCACTTAAATAAGGCCAGAAGGGGAGCTTTTAAAAGACTCCCACGCAGATGGAAACATACACGCAAATGTCCTTGAACTTGGCTTGTGGCTCAGGCTATTGAGGGTCTAAGCACTCGACTCACTCAAGCTGGCTCCTTTTTCTTTCCTTCATATCTTTCAATTCTTCATCTTATAAAAACATCAACGTTGTTGTTGTTAGGTACCCTCGAGTTGGTATCTGACTCATAGCGACCCTACATACAACAGTGCTTCTCTGCTGTTCATAGGGTTTTCAATGGCGGATTGATTTTTGGGAGTGGGTTGCCAGGTCCTTCTCCTAAGCCTGTAGCACCTGGTGTTCCCAGGCAGTCTCCCATCCAAGTACTAACCAGGCCCGACCCTGCTTAGCTTCCGGGATCTGATGGAATCGGATGCCACAGGGCTACGGCTGTAGGCAATTGAATGTCCACTAGTGTATATATATTGGTAAATATGTTGGTAAATACTTATTAAGTCTCTGTTAGGTCCTTAATTTTTTGAGCCCTAGAAACAAATGTTTTATGTCTCATGAAAGGCATAATACTCCCCTCAAAATGACCTTTCTGCCCAGGGTCCCCACTGTCTCTCACTGTGGTGAATAAAAGGCCTTTCAGCAGGCTCCCTACCTCCAGGCCCTTCTAATGTCCCCAGAATTCACTTCCTAGAGCTTGAACCTGACCTTCTGCCTACAGCCCTGGCAGCAGCTCTGAGACCAGCACAGATAGGCCCCTAGTCTCTGGCCGTCCAGGCGAAGGGGCAGCTGCGGCCGGCTCTGCTGGGTGACCTGCCCAGGTATTGGCATCAGCTGTGGCCATCCTGAACATGGTGCCCTCTTCTGCAAACCTTCTCTGATCCAGTGCTAGGTGGTGCCAGGGCGCCTTATTTACAGCCGTCTTGTGGGCTGGCACGTATCTGCGTCCTCACAGCAGAGACCCCAGGTCCCCAGCCAGCGGTAGTCACCGTGGTGAGCAAATTAGGCCCAGCCCTACCTTCACAGAGGCAGCAATCCATTTGGGAAGACAGCCACCGCGTAATTAAAAGTGCCATGGGTCCTGGAGTCCTCCAGAACCGCGGGGTGCTGGGGCTGCAGACAGCTGGGGACCCCAGGCATGTGGAGGGAGGAGTGTGGCCAGGGGCCTGCGGTGTCAGGGGGCAGGGGTGAGGGCGGCCCTGGAGACCAGTGAACCCGGCGCTTTCACTGAGAAAAGCCTTGAATGATGAGAAAAGACTCAGTAAGGATGCGGCAATGGCCAGGGAGCAAACAGGGGGCAGCAAGGACATTTTCCTCCTCGCTGAGCCTTTGCCAAAGGCTGGGAACACATGTGGATATGGACTCTTTTCTTCAGTACCTCGGGGCACGAGGCATTTATAAGAAGGACAGTCTTTCGCTCTTGAGTGTGGGGACCTTTCTCCCAGCAGGTGCCATCTCTGCGCATCTCCGCGCATCTCCGCACCTGGCCACGTGGGAACGCTCTGTTGTGTCTTCCTCCCTGCCCGTTAAGCGGGCATCACCAGGCGCAAGCTGCCCAGGGGCCTCCAGACCCGATGGGGGGGTCCCATGTTCCAGTGGAAAACCACCACCAGCAGGCCCCCAGGATGCTGTGCACCCCAGAATGGGGGTGCCAGGAATGCAGTTTGGGTTCTCATGTCGCCTGCGCTCCCTCTTCCTCCGCCAGAAGTATTTTGAGACGTTCCTGCCATCCTTTCTCCCACACATAGCCTTACAACGACTGGAAGATAGCTCGTGGAAGCTAACATATGTTCTTATAATTATGTTGCTAGCTTGATAGATTATTTATTCAACTCACTTTTTTTTTTTGAGTCACAGCTCCGTGTACCAAGACTAAAGAGCTTGTTTAAATGAAGAGATACTAACATACCTTGACAGCCGCTGAGTAAAAAAAAAAAAGAAAAAGGAAAGGCCTCAGCCTTTCAGAGGTCTCGGATCGGCAAGGCTTCTGTTTGATATGCACCCTAACGTGGGCCTGAGGCTCGCTGTCCAAGATGCCAAAGAGGAATCCGAGGCTGTTCTCTAAGCCACATATCCTTGACGGGGGGAGCACGGGGCTGAGTGCCCAGCCCTGTGGACCGTCAGCCTGCATGGGGATGGGACTTGCCGTTGGGTGGTACCCAGTGAATGAGCCTCTGGCCAGGAGACGCTGCAGCCCAAGGGGCCTCCACAGATCTGGGGTCCCCTTCTCTTACCACTGATGAGGACTCTGAAGCCCTGAGCACAATGTCTTGCCTATGGCAACATAGAGGCTCTCAAGAGTCAGACTCTATAACTAGTCGCCCTGGCCTTGAATTCAGGACTTTTTCCCCTCCACGGCCTGAGACACGGTGGAAGGTCAATGGAAATGGATCCATGAGCCAGTGTGGGAGCAACCTGAAGCCAAGAATCAGCCACCCCATGGTGACTCCCATGACTAATCTAGGAATGAGCAAATTCTGTCTCTTCTTTCTCGACTAAATAAATCTTAAAAACCCAATTAAATCCAATAAGTGCCTATCTTATTATTCTGAGGAGAACTAGGTTTTCATTCATTCCTTCAGTTATTCATTCAACAAACAATTACTGGAGTCTGTGATGTTCCAGGCGTGGAGGACACACTGAGCAATCCAACCACGTTCCTGTCTTCCAGGAGCTTCCAATATGGCGGCCGGACACCTAAGTAAATGAGTCCCTTTGGTGCAATCATGGCGGTGAAGAAACACTGCTGCAATATGTCCTGCACAGTAAGGCGCTCACCATCCCGTGGGGGCACAGGGCAGGGTCTTCACCCTGGCCTGATAGGCTGTGGGGCTTAGGGAAGCCTCTTTTCTTCTATAGATCAGATTCGTGGTCTGTTACTGGGCCAGCTGGTCTCCGGGAAGTTTGTCTCCTTTTCTAACAGCCTGAGCAAGATGTAAGGTTGACCTACAGCAGATGCAAGAGAAGAATAAGGCAGACACCAGCTTTCCGGGAGCTGAAAGCATCACTGGGAAAAGAACCCCATCCTGACAGAAGAAGAGGGAAAAACTCCAAAGGGGTCTGCAGATCAGAGCGATGCCATGCGGCACATATCATCAAAACTCAGGAAATTCAGAAAGGGAAAGAGAGCAAGTGGAGTGAGCAGAAAGAGCTGGGTGGGAGAGGGGGACCTTCGTTTGGATTTTACATAATGCATCGTGTTTGCCTACAAGCAGGGCAGATGGGGGAGGGTGCGCCAGGCTCCGATGGCGGCGAAGGGAATCAGCGAAGCCTGCAAAAATGAGCGAATGTGGCCGACTGGGGATGAGCCGGAAGGCTGATGTGGTCTGCTAGCGTCCTTAGCGGCCACTTTGCAAATCCTTGCTGCACAGGGTGGGCACTCCTCCTAGTCTGCCCTGGTGTCCACCTGCTGTCCCGGTGTAATTTTGAACAGAGTCCTCTTTGAATACCCTTCCAAGTGTTCATCTTAGAAGTGGTTTAAAAAGGTATCATTTCTGATGATTTATGAATGTTGATCTTGACCTTGACTTTTTCACTTAGGGTCCATCCTTCTTTTTTTTTTTTTTTTTTTTTGACAGCATCTCACAGTGTAGCCCAAGCTGGCCTGGAACTCACAATGGAGACCAGGCAGGCCTCGAACTCCCATTGATCCTTCTGCCTCAGCCTCCCCAGTGCTGGGATCACAGGCACTTGCCCCCACACCTGGCTTAGGGTACATCCTTGAAGTCATTGCTAATCCTTTCTGTGCCTTTGTTTGCTCATCTTTAAAATGGGTATAGACTTAGTGCTTTCATTTCCTCCCAGGAACATACAGAGCCTTTTTTTATTGGAAATTTTTAATGTACAACTTAATGTGTTTCATTCTGACATGTATTTCACTGTGACATTTCCATATATGTGTTTCATTGTACAATGCACACGTAACTTCCTCCTTATCCTCTTGTGCCCTTCCTCCCCCCTCTCCCACCCTCTACACCAATGGCCTCCTTTCTACTTGCATGTCTTTTTGTAGGAATATTTTTCTATACCCATGCATCCCAATTATGATTTAAGTCCAAACTTTTTTCTATAGTGATCTTTTTACATTGTCAGCAGTATTACAGGAATAATCTAGCCTGTTTGCATTCTTGCCATGCTTTGGTATTGCTGGTATTATTATAATTATTTCCCAAACTATTAAAGTTGGGCTGCTCACTTTGAGGTCGCCCTCTCTCTCATTCTTCCCTCCTCCTTGTCCCTCCCCCCCTCCTGTCTTCTCCCATCATCCCTTCCTTTTGCTAGATCCCTCCCTCCTCCTTTCTGTTCCTTAAATTGTCCCTTCTCTGCTAAGTTTACACGAGCTTTTTATTATGTTCCAATTTATGTATAGGATTTTTTCCTCCTTTTAAATTTGATTCCGCTCCCACATAGGAGTGAGGGCATGGGGTGGAACATACAGAGTTAAAAGAAATCTTCAAACTCTTGCTTCCCTTGATAGAACAGGAAACTCTTAGAACCTGTAAAGAAGTACAAACTCACTTCTCCTCCCCTTCCTCCTCTTCTTCTTCTTACTGTACTTGGGGGTTGAACTCAGGGCCTCACACATACTTTGCAAGTGCTCTACCACTGGGCTGCACCCAGGACCCCTCCTTTTTTTGAGCCAGGATCCTGCTAAATCACGCAGGCTGCCTCTGGCCTTGAACTTGTGATCCTCTTGGCTCTGCCTCCCAAGTCGCTGATGTTATAGCCGTGCGTATACCATAGTCCCTGCCATCTTTTCTCCATGTGTGTCCTTTCTTCTCCCAAGTGAATTTCCAGGTTCTCAGAGTTTCATCTTTGTCCGAGATGGTTGCAGAATTGAATTGGATGACTTGGAAAGCATTTATACATTCTTTGGACAGCGGCATCATAGAAATACCAGGTGGCCATTGGGAAGTGAGGGGGTGGATCCCATCCAGTGGTGGCGCCATTTATCATGTTCCATTGGGTGGGCCAGCAAGGGTTCTGGAGCGGAGAATAAAGGACTGTATGTTGTGGGACTTGATCTTTCTCTCACAGCTGGACGGGCCTGGGCTCCAGCTCACAGAACCGCTTCTCAGCCTTTTCCCCCAGCTAGCAGGGAAGATTCTAGCTGCTGGCACCGTCAGTCCAACACCTTTTTATGAGTACTAAATTTGCAAAAATAATAAATGAAAATGAGGTTGTGTGTCATTTCAGCCTGTGTTCTATATAATGGAAATAAGACGGTGCTATCAAATTACTGGCTAATTTAATTGCCTGGAAAAATTAATTTCTAAAAATGCCAAATAATTTCTACATCAGAAGGAATAGCAAGGCAGCATCTATTTTTGCTTTTCATTTGGGGTGGAAGCTATGCAGGGATTTTATTTTATTTATTTTTTTCTTTAAAAAAGCCATAAATAACTACTTTGTCTTGGGCTGAGGAATTAGCTCAGGTAACAAAAAGAGGAGGAGGAGGAGAAATAACCCTTTCATTTTTATTTTATTTTGAATCATAACAGTCTTTCTCTCTCTTTTTTTTTTAATTTATTTTTCCTTTTTAATTTGTGTTATGTTAGCAGCTTACCTGGCCTGGGAATTATGCATTTCTGGTGCTATCTGGAGAACCAAGGCCTTAAGACTGCCTGGAGGGCACCCAGACCCTAAGCTTATGAGTCTGTGCCTGAGGCGGATAGTGAACAATGACAGTGACAGCTTTGACCCTAGGTCAGTGGTTTAACAGTCTGTTGGCAATCCACTCCCAAGGCAATCCCCAAACAGCCATTGAAAACCCTGTGAGGGTTGCTATGAGTCGGATACCGGATACCGACTCCAGGGCACCTAACAACAACATCAACAACAACAACAACAACAACAACCCATTCTTCCCTGATGAGACCCAACCTTTCGTGTTTTGCATTTGGCTGCAATAAATCCTTCTCCCGTGCATCGTGCGTGCAATGATAGAGAAGTCACCATTGGTGGTTACTTTTGTGCCCTATGGATCCAACTAGCTGAGTTGTTCAGAGCAGTGGCTGACTGTGTCTTGACTACCTGCCATGATAGCCTGGAACTTTCTAGAACATGGAAGCCTTTAGATTCTCAGGCTCTGCTTGTTATAGAGGTATCCTTTCTGCAGACTCTGCTGGTGCTTTCTGGCCTTTTATTGTACATTTCTATTGTTCTTTTGGGGGGCTGGGGTTTAGATCAGTTGGTAGCCTGCTGCTCTGCAAGCTCTGAGGCCCTGGGTTTGATACCGAGCACCACAGATATGGGAGAAGAACCTGGCAGCCCACTCCTGAAACAATCAGCCACTGAAAACCCTGTGAATAGCAGAGAAGCACTGACATAGTACTAGGCACGGTACAGTGCTTGGGGAATGTTTCGTTCTGTTGTACACAGGGTCACTATGAGTCAGACCCGACTCGATGGCACCTGACAACAACAACAACATTATTCTTTTTAATAACAGTGTGCATATCAGATATGAGCAGGTGTCATTGATAGCAGTCATCTTATTTTAGCAAAATATGGAATTTGAAAGGCTACTGCTTGAATGGGGCTGGGATTTAGCTCAGTTGGTAGAGTGCTGTGCTGCAGTCTCTGAGGTCCCGAGTTCAATTCCCAGCACCGCAAAAGTGGGAGAAGGGCCTGGCAATCCACTCCCAAGGCAATCCTGAAACAATCTGTCATTGAAAACCCTATGAGGGTTGCTATGAGTCGGATACCGACTCGACGGCACCTAACAACAACAACAATTGCAGGAATGTGAAGAACAGGAGTCTTTGCTAAAGTAACAGAATCTATCTAGTATTCCATTATTTATTAGTCAGTAATAAAAAGAAAAACCAGCCAGCTGAGTGGGGCAGCTCACTTCCGATGCTCTGATTAAGGGGTGGTCAGTGTTGGTCTTGTGTCTTCTGGTGGTGGTCATTAACACATTTCCAGACTGACAGGCTACGCCGTCTTGTCTTCCTCAAGTAAAATCCCAGATCCTCTTGGCTTCCTGCTTACACGATCTGCTTGGCCTCTCGGCACAGTATTATTTCAAAAGATGATGAAGTTAATCTTTCTAGAAATAATGATTTGGTCCTTAACCGATTTAAGACATTTTGCCAAAAATGTCATCTTGTGTGGTCCTGATGAATGCCCCCAGGCCAGCTGTAGGCAAAACTGTGAAGTAGGCCAGGTTTATTTCCGACTTCCTCGCCTGCCTCCCAAAGCGATCGCTGTCCATCCTTTACAGGGCCCCCACCTCCTCTTTTTTCCCGCTCCCATGACCCCTTCCTCCATTTCCAATCATATCCTTCTAATGCCCTTGGCTGTTTTTCTTTCTCTTTTTTTCTCTGCTAATGAGGGAATGATCTGGAAGCCTCACTGTGCTAAGGTACTAGTGACTTCTTCTATAGTCCTTCTTGGGGTCACTTGGACTTTCAAAGGAACTCGTGAAGAGGGTCACCCATCTTGACACCCACGGGTTGAATCTCTGATGGCCAGCTTTTAGGCATTAGCAGGAAGACTGTTTTGTCAGGGCATATCTCTTGTAGGCTTTTCATTTATCCCAATTAGTGGTTAGCCTTTGAGTGGTTTGGTTTTCTCCAAATCAAAAGAGGCCCCTGCTAAATATAATGTGTGTGTGTGTGTGTGTATTTTTTTTGCTGTACAGAGGGATGAGCCCGGGGCCTCGTGCCTGCATGCTTTGCAAGTGCTGAACCACTGGGCTGCACCCCCCAGCCCCCCCTTTTTTTTTCTACTTCTTTTTTTTTTTTTTGAGACAGGGTCTCACTAAGTTACGCAGACTGCCTCTGGTCTTGAACTTGTGATCCTCCTGCTTTTGCCTCCCAAGCCGCTGGGATTATAGGCGTGTGCTACCTCGCCTGGCTATAAAATATATATTTAAAAAAAATCAGCCTCGTGATATGATTATGAAGATATATATATATATTTTAAATTGTGCTACTCAGGGGTTAAACCCAGAGCCTCACACATCCTTTGCAAGTGCTTTACCCCTGGGCTGCACCTCACGCTCATTTTTGTTTTAAATTTTGAGTCAGGGTGTCACTACGTGGTACAGGCTGCCTCTGGCCTTGCAATCACAATCCTCCTGCCTCTGCCTCCAGAGCTGCTGGGATTACAGTCCCGTGCGCCTGCGCCAGGCCATGAGGCTCCTTTCAATGGCTGTTTTTGAGTGGGGCTGCGTGAAGTAGTCCTTACAAAGCACACTGGAGCCAGAGCACCGGCTTGAGTGCCCTGCACTTCCTTCCGTCCATGTGAGCTTGGGCAAGCTCCTGGACCTCTCTGAACCCCTTTAGTTCTTTCGTGTATAAAGTGGGAAGAATAAAAGCAATGCTCCTCGCTGGAGGGCTGTGAGAGCTAAGTCAGTCCATGCATAGATAGTGTGTGGGAAGACTTTGGCACATGGTGGGCCCTCAATAAATGGTCTCAGTGACAGTGAAGATGATGGTGGTGGTGATGAGGGAAGCATCTGATAGCAGAAGAGCCTGTTTTTGTGACAGCTGTTATTACGTTCCCAGCCCATGCATTTGGGGGGATCCCTGGATCCCTGGATGACTTGCAGAGACCTCCGCCCCCTGGAGGTCTGCAGCCATAGTTGGAGCTCAGGCCGAAGCCACACCCTCACTGGCCTCATTTTGCAGCGAGGGAGGGGCTGAGGCGTCGGGCCGATGTTGGCTCAGATGGAGGTGCTCCCAGGCTCGCAAAACCCCGGGGTTCTGAGAGATGGATTCATCTTTCAGTTAAGGCTCCGTTTATTTCCCTTGTGTTCCGGGGCTCAAGGAGGGACCCACGCTTTCCTTTACTTTATGAGTCACGGTTCTGTTCTGTCATTTTGGGAAGGGCCTCGGGCCCCTCCGCACTGTCATCCCTTTCCAATTATCTTGAGTGAAGGCACACAGCAAAGAGCACTTCCTTTTTAATGTAGTTATAAATGTCGCGTCAGTGGGAGATTTAGGAATGCGATCAGGAATCCCATTTCCTAGTCGAGCAGGGTATAATTACAGTGGGACTCTGGGCCCGGCCCTCTCAAGGCGGTGTAACAGGGGAGGCCCACGCCAGGCGTTGGCTGGCTTCCTTGGCATCAGAGGGGTCTCTGCCAAAGGACATTGGTCTCTGAAGCTGCTCTGCTGGGTTCACTTGCACAAAGCCACAGAACTAGTTTGTGTCGCCTGCTCTCTAGAGAAATAACAAGTTGGAGTTTTCGTTCATCCATAGGACCGCTGCGCGATGGCGGGGGTGGGGGCAGGAGAGACACTGCCACATTGTCATTTTTGGCTTCTTCCGAGGGGGAAACCAAGTCATGCAGAAAAATTATTCCCTAAGATTGGCCTCTGATAAGAGAGGCCTGTGCCCTATGTGGACGAGCCCCATAGAATGGCTCTATGAGTAAAGGGATGCTCAGCTAACTAAGCCCTTTAGAAGAACTTTCTGGCATCATTCATGCCCTAAGTTTACTGAGCATCTTCTGCGTGACGGACTCTGTTCTGTGGATGTTGTTGTTGTTGTTGTTAGGTGCTGTTGAGTCGGTGTCCGACTCATAGGGACCCTACATATAACAGGTGAAACACTATTGTCAGTGCTTCTCTGCTGTTCGTAGGGTTTTCAATGGTTGGCTGTTTTTTGGGAGTGGGTTGCCGGGTCCTTCTTTGTGGATAGTGTGTGCCGTACTCTCCTGCTCAACAGCTGAGGGAGTAGACAAGGAAAGTGAAAAGCACAGATGAGTGAGTGTCTATCAATAGAGATCTGCTCCATGCTCACAGGAGGGGATTCCGCATTCTGCATGGGGTAGAGGAGGCTCGTGGGTCATTTTCCAGACTGGGTGATGTCAGACTGGTTGAGAAATAAAGAGGGGTCACCTGGCAGGAAAGTAGAGAACAGCATCCCAGGTAGAAGGAACAAGAGCATGCGCACAGATAGGAGAGATATGCCACGCTGCAAAAATTCCAGGGCGGCTCACACAGGGCTGTGGGGCCCTGAGGCTCCAAAAGGAGGTAGGGGCCAGATTATCAAAGGACTCAAGGACCAAGCAAAGGAGTATGTTCTTTGGTCTAAGTGCAGGCCTGTTACTATAGATGGGTGGGAATTAAAAACTTTTCACCGAGAATGTGACCTGATTGGATTTGCCCTTGACTAGCACTGGAATGGGGCTGGGATTTAACTCAGATTCAGCACCGCTCGGCAGTCTCTGAGGTCCCGAGTTTGATTTCCAGCACCACAAAAATGGGAGAAGGACGTGGCAACCCACTCCCAAGGCTATCCAGAAACAATCAGCCATTGAAAACCTTATAAGGGTCGCTATGAGTCGGAGATGACTCGATGGCACCTAACCACAACAACAACAGCACTAGAATGTGGGGCCTGGGTTGGGCCTGCAGGAGAGAGCCTGGGGGCAGAGTGAAAAACTCGGGTATCATTGGCAGCAATCAGGCTGGAAGGGGTGGCATCCCAAACAAAGATGGCGGCTGTGGAGAGAGAGCAGAGGAGGAGACAGAAGAATAGTGTGACGTGGAATCACCAGAGTTTGGTTGGAGGTGGAAGTGAGGCAGAGAATGAAGTCTGGGCTATCCTTTGGGCTCTCGCTTAGAGGGTAGGATGGAGGTAGAGGGTTTTGTTAGTCCATTTCCATTACTATAACAAGATACCTGAGCTGGGCACTGTGGTGCACACCTGTAATCCCAGCAACTCAGGGCTGAGGCAGGAGGATCACGAGCTTGAGGCAGAGGCAGCCCGTGCAACCTAGGGAGAGACCTTGTTTCAAGATTAAAAAATAAAAAAATTTTAAGGGGCTAAGGGGCATCTCAGGCTGGGATTTAGCTCAGTTGGTAGAGCGCAGCTCTGCAGTCTCTGAGGTCCCGAGTTTGATTCCCAGCACCGCAAAAATGGGAGAAGGACGTGGCAACCCTCTCCCAAAACAATCTGCCATTGAAAACCCTATGAGGGTCTTTATGAGTTGGACACGACTTGAAGGCCCCTAACAACAACAGGTGGCATCTCAGTAGTACACTACTGGCCTAGCATGCACGAGGCCCTGGGGCCACCCCCCAGTACTGCAAAAAACCCAAACCAACCCAACCCAAACCAAACCAAACCAAAAATACTGTGGCTGGGTAACTTTATAAAGAAAAGAGGTTTGTTTTGGCTCACAGTTCTGATCCAAGGTCAAGGGCTGCACCTGTCCTTCCTGGCAGATTCCCTGCTGAGAGACAGGAGTCTCTTTCTCTCTTCTTATGAAGCCACTAGGGTTCAATCATGGGGACTCTTATCCTAGTCACCTGTCCTGGCCCCAGCTCTCAACACCATAGTCAGATTGTTCTACCCTCTTGCCACCTCACAACAGAGATTATGTTTCAACCCAGGAACCCTTTGGGACACACTCAGACCATATCCAAACCATAGTGACAGGTATTGTTTATTGGGGCTGCTCAGGAGGAGGAGCTGATTTGGGTAATATACATGGGATGAGTGGGGAGCAGAGAAAAGCGGAGAGGACGCCATCTCCATAGAGTCCAGAAAATGAAATCTTTTCTAGTCATAGCAATTGTCAGTCACTCACCATCTCAGATGGCTCTTGGGGAAAGCGGGGTGTCTTCAGTACTTCTCCATTCTTTCCAGTTACTGCTCTCTCAGCAGGTGTATTTAGATAAGGTGTAAAGAGACCATGGAAGGCATAGGCAATACAGGCATAAATAAGGTGCAGCTGCTGCCCCACTAGGCTCTTTCATGCACACACCTCTTGGTCTGGTCCAGATTGTGCTCTCATCCTCATGTCTCAGTCCAAAAAGGATTTCTTTCTTTCCTAATGCACCCTTCCTGATGCAACAGTGATGGAGAAGCCTTGAGAGCTTTGGCCGTTCTGAGCAGGTGCATTTGTTGGTTCTTGTTTTTTTTGTTGTTGTTGTTTTGCTTTTTTTTTTTTTTTTTTTTCAGTACTGAGGGGTGGAACCCAGAAGTGCTGGGCAAATGAGCTGCACCCTCAGCCTTTTTGTTTTTTCTTTTTCTTTTTTTCTTTCTTTTTTTTTTTTTTTGCGGTACTGGGGTTGAACCCAGGGTCTCCAACTTGCATTCTCTGCAAGTGCCGGACCACTGAGCTGCGTGCCCAGCCCATTTTTTTTTTTTATTTTTTAGACAGGGTCTCGCTAAGTTACTCAGACTGCCTCTGGTTTTGAACTTGCAATCCTCCTGCCTCTGCCTCCTGAGCTTTTGGGATTATAGACGTGTGCCACCACGCCCGGCGGTTGAGTGTTTTCTTGAGACAAAGTTTGGCTGCATAGCCAAGGCTGGCCTCAGCCTCACTAGGTACCCCAGGATGGCCTTGAAGTTGGAATCCTCCTGCCTCCATCTCCCCGGTTCTGGGATTATAGGTGCGTGCCACCATGCCTGGCCGTGCAGGTGCGTTTTAACAGGCAATCCTGGAAGATGAAGAGCTCTGTTACCAGAAATGATTCCTTCTGGTGGCGGTGTGTCGCCATGATGCCGGACAGTGTGAGAGATGGTTTGGGTCCATGAGGGCTTGTGCTGCTTCCAGAAGCAGACGGTGGAGGTGGCGGCTGCTCTGCTGCTCTAGACGGTCCTTCCCTTTACGACCCTTTGCTCGCTCTGATACCAGCTGGAGCGTTTTTTAATCGTGGTAAAAGGCTTTCCCACCTTGGGAATGAAAGAAAGGCCACTTTAGTGGATTTGGGCGTCCTAAATCCTTATATGGCACAGGGAATATCAATTCCCTTCCCCCAGTCAATTTAGCTACCCTCCAGCTGCATTAAAAATTTAAGAGCTGGAATCAGAACGACCTCCCCTCCAACTGTACGTTTTTTTCCCTCATAATTCCAGTTACCGACCCATTGTTCAGGGCCCTCAACAGATTGCATTAGCAGAAACAAATCCACAGGCTATCACCGTATCCCTGAAAGCAAAACCAGCTTAAGCTTGGAAGGGCCATGAAGAAGGGGAAGAAAGTCTACATGAATGATGCCCCTCCGTAGGCACTGTATTTGGGACAAGACCCCTCAGTACTGAGGGTAGTTAGGCAGACCCTCTTGGCTCTTCTAACCAGGTAATCCAAGAAGCTACATTCAGGCCAGATCCAGAGACAGAAATATAGGAAAAAATCTAGAAGTGGTGATACTTTTGCTGGGACCCCTTAGACCAGCTGCCCCTGAAGTCAATGACCCATGAAAACTGCAGAGGGAAGACATGTTAGAAACGCCCGGGTCTGAACCACCAGGTTGATACAGAATGGGGCAATACAGCCTAAGAGGCCCTCATGGGAAATAAGATGTAGGTAGTGGGTTCAACTTTGGAGCCAGAAGAATATTGACAAACTGGGCCTGCGTCAAAGGACAGCCATGGGGATCATGCAGGCCCTCAAACCAGGTGACAGGAATCATAGTCCAGGGCCTAGGAAGCTTGGAGCAGAGGAGTTGCGGGGGTGGGGGGGCAACACAGCAACCTTCCCACACTTGAAGAATTACCACACAGGGTAAAAGCAGAACAAACCCATTGTCCTTAGAGTCCAGTCCATTGCTTTGTTTACTTTTGAGATATCAGAAGCTCAGGTATTTTGGACATGTTGTCAGGAGGGACCAGTCTCTGGAGAAGGACACATTTGGGAGAGTGGCAGGTTAACGACAAAAAGGAAGACCTTCAACTAGATGGATTGACACAGTGGCTGCAACAATGGGCTTAAACATAAAAAAGATCATGTGCATGGCACAAGGTCAGGGCATTCTGTTTCGTTCTGTTGTACATAGGGTTGCTATGAGTCAGACTTGACTTGATTGTACCTAACAACCACCTAAAAGCCTATGCAGTCAATCACTTTTGCAAGAGCAGACCTTAGTGCCTGTGTCCTATTCTGCCAGACAGGCTGGGGTCAGAATACCACTGACTAGATGGGCCATTGCACTGAGTCATAGTCAAGTCACCATATGTATGTTTTCTAGTCATTTACAGAGTTCAGCCATAGCAACCATGGGCAAAGTCCTGTGCTAGATATGAAGAGGGAGTCAAACTGTGCACTTGAAGCACCTCAAGTCTTATCAGGGGATGGGAGCCTAGGAGCCCTGAGCAATGAACTAGCTACAGCTCATCAGGCAAGGTGATGGAGGCCTGCATGGGATCGTTATAGGCAGTAGGGGCTCTGAGGACTCTAGAGTTGAGAATGACCACTTGCTGGGGGCCGTGTTTATAACGGCTTATTAAATTTAAGTAAAGGGTTGTTTTTAGCTCTCTGCTATCTACATCTTGTTCTCAGTTTAGCACATAGCCCCATCGAGGTGAGACCCTGCTTTTCTGTATCTCTATGAATATTGAATATACCATGGACTGCCAAAAGAACCAACAGATCTGTCCTAGAAGAAGTACAACCAGAGTGTTCCTTGGAAGCAAGGATGGCTTGACTGCATGCCATGTATTTTGGACATATAGTCAGGAGGGACCAAACCTTGGACAAGGACATCATGTTTGGGAGAGTGGCAGGTCAACGAAAAAAAAGGAAAACCCTCAACTAGATGGATTGACACAGTGTCTGCAACAATGAGCTTAAATGTAAATAAGATCATGTGCCTGGCACAGAGTAGGGGAGTGTTTGGTTCTGTTGTACATAGGGTTGCTATGAGTCGGAGTTGACTCAACAGCACCTAACAACAAGAATGGAGTATCTAGTAATAGCTAATAACAAGTGCTTAGCATAACTTAAATGGAAAAGTATAAGATTTTTTTTCTTTGTCAGCACTTGGGGGTTGAACCCAGGGCCTTACACATGCTAGGTAAGTGTTCTACCAATCTGCACTCCTAGCCCTTTATCTTTTACTTTGAGACAGAGCCATGCTAAATTGTGCATGCTAAATTGTACCTCTGGCCTCAAACTTGTGATCCTCTTTCCTCAGCCTCCCGCATTGCTGAGATTACAGGCACGCACCATGACACCTGACTTTAGAAGACAGATATTTAAAGCTAGGTGTGGTGGCAAAAGCTGTAATCCCAATCAGGAGACAGAAGCAGGAGGATTGATATGAGTTCAAGGCCAGCCTGGTCTACATAGCCAGTTCCAGGAGAGTCTGGTCTACACAGTGAGGCTCTGTCTCCAAAAACAAACAAAAAGAAAAAGAAAAAAAAAAAAAGAAAAAATAATTAAATGGAGGCCTCCTATTTTGGAGTTCATCTGTTCAGACAGTCTTGATCCAAAGGGCAACCAGGGCCCGTTTTGAATTGTTCTGTTTAATTCCAACGAGGAACAGGAAGGAAGAGAAGAATGATCTAGATCAAAATAAGACCCTTTCAGGGCATCTTGCTGGTTCAGCTGGGAAGAACTGCATTATTCTGGCATTGTCCATTTCCCCACCTAAGCCCCTCCATTCTCACCTGACAGGATGGGGAATTGCCACCTACCCCGCCCTGAGGAAGGGCTGTACCATTAGCACAGTCACTGTGTATGTTTTGAAGTCCACTCGTGGCAAGGGTTCTGTACCAGCTGCATGGAGTTGACAAAGACAGGAATCAGAGCCAGGAAACCTCCGTTTTAAAGCCGTCGCAACCCCATGGCCTCTGAGGTGTTTTCTAGCTTAACAATTTTATTCCATAGATTGTTGTTGTTAGGTGCCGTCGAGTCGGTATCCGACTCATAGCAACCCTACGTATAACACGAGAAACACTATTGTCAGTGCTTCTCTATCGTTCATAGGGTTTTCGATGGTGGATTGATTTTTGGGAGTGGGTTGCCGGGTCCTTCTCCCTTATTCCATAGAAGAAACAGCTATTTGATGATTGGTCCTCTTCAGAGCCCACGGAGGGGGCTCAGGTTCTCAGGCTTGGAGGGTGAAGAGCCCTGTGAAGTCCCTTATGAAGGCGACTCTCCCTTTCCCATGGGTTCCTGGACAAACTGCCCGCCCTCAAGGCAAACACCGCTTCACAGAGGCAGCTCGTGTGCAACAGCCACACCCCCTTCCAGTCAAGGTCCTCCAACCCACTCCATGCAACAATCCCCAAGGTGATCTGCGAATAACAGCCGAGTGTAGACAGTCGTCACTGGGTGCTGTGACATCACAGAGGAAGGAGGTGCTGGCCCAGGAGGTGGTGGAGCAGCAGCCAGGGCTATGGGGTGTCCAACTTCCCCAGCTTCTTTGCATCTTGTTGTTGTTGTTAGGTGCAGTCGAGTCGACTCCGACTCATAGCGACCCTCACAGGGTTTTCAGTGGCTGACTTTTCAGGACTGCCTCAGGAGTAGGTTGCCACATCCTTCTCCCATTTTGCAGTGCTGGGAATCGAACTCGGGACCTCAGAGACTGCAGAGCAGCGCTCTACCAACTGAGCTAAATCCCAGCCTGCTTTGCATCTCAGCCACCCCAAACTCCATGCTTCATTCTCCAGGGAAGGAGAGATGTGTTGAAGCTCCGATTTAGGCTTAGGGTGAGGCAGAAAAGCCTTTCCGTTTCCACTTTAAGAGCAGCTTTGCCATATATGTATCTCTAAAGTCGTGGGAGGAGGGGCCCGGGGTGGGGCTTTGCCCTGCGTGACCTTGGACAGCAGTTGATCTCCATGGAATCACTCTAGAAGAGGGACGTCCCCAGGGGAACCTTGTGTCCATCTGCTAATGACTGTAAAAGGCTGCAAAGCCCCCAGGTCCTGGAGGGATGCTGTCACAGCGAAGGGAAGGGGCAGAAAGCTGTGTGGCTGCAGGACATGCCGCCTCAGGCTTGGGAGGGGCGATTTGTAGCTTCTCTCCATCCTGTCCCCACAAATTTGGGCTTGGTTCAGACTGCTTAACTTCCGGGTCACGGAGCTCGGCCCAGCAGAGGAAGGAGAATTCAGGACGACGGGGTCGCTTCGAGGATACAAAAAAGAAAAACAAAGGAAAGAGAGGGCTTCAACACGCTCTCACAGTGTTGGAGCTGCTGCCTAAATCGAGGGCATCGGAGGAGGAGCTGCCACAAGTTGTTCATGTGCTGGGAAATTTATTGCCCAACAGACATTTACAGAGTCCGATATATATTCTACATACCCCGTATATTATATATGATATATACATTGTGAATATGTTTTATGTGTATGCGCGCACACACACACACACACACACACACGTGCATACATATGTCAGGCACCAGGGCATAGTAAATGCGTGGAAGAATTCTTCCACGTTTCCCAGGACAGTAGCATGTGACCTGAACAGACAGGAGAGCAGGCTGTTTGTCGTGCCACATTGCCTAGAGTCTGTGCACCTGCCTGAGTGCCCGGAGTGACAGCTTAGTCGTGAGTGCTCCCACCTGCACTGTTCCCATACCTGGTGGCCATGCCATGGGCCGGTGCGTAATGCAGTTTAGCGATCAGTGTTGCAAACTGAAAATGCTCTCTGTTACTAATTTTCAATATGTCAAGTCGTGGATGTGTCCAAAAAGCATGCTATGAATTAAGCAAACATAAATGCACAACATCTTCAAAAGTTCGGACAAATTTAGTGTTCATGGATACGATGGTGTTTCCGCCCGGTGCTTCGGAGCATCTCTGGAAACACCTGCCTTCTCCTGGGCTCCATTCGGTCTGCAGATGGAGGCTGGTGGTGGCTGAGATTGCACTGCAGGCAACTGAATTGTACTTTCAGCCCCAGAGGGGCCTGACTTAGCTTCCTGGCTGACTTGCCTCCTTCCCTTAAGACGCACCCCGAATCCAGCTAGCAGAATGCTGCATTAGGACACAGGCTGCTGGAGGGGCTTTTCAGGGTCTGTTTTCAGATTGGAAGGTGCACCCTGAGGCTCCTTGTGCAACCCCCAGGTGGGGCGCGTTGCCTGTCTGGTGTGTTTCCAGTGCCCCTGGGCCGTTCATGTCCTCTGCCATCCAGGGGGTCCTTGGGGACAGCAGTGTGCCCTTCCATCTCCAGCCTCCAGCACAGTGCTTGGACAGTAACAGGTACTCCAAGCAACATGTGTAGAATGACCAAGTAATGCATAATTTAGCCACGGCTCGAACTAAACTGGACTCGACCCCTGGGCCCTATTCAGGAGCAAAGGGTTCACTTTGGACACCCACGCTGCATTTTAACACGTGTTTTGGGGTGTTCCTAATAATGATTTGGTGAGAGGGGGAGTTTTGGTGGAGCTAGAGAGGAGGAATAGCCAGTGGTGGGCAGATATGGACAGCAGACAGACAAGTCAGAAGTTCTGGACTGCTGTTGGAAACTTCTGGTCAGCCCAGGTATCTTTGAGGCTCTTCCATGCGTTAGGGCACAGTCTAGGGGGCCCCCAGTTGGAGGAAGCATGGTTTCCATTGTCCTTTTCTCTACCGTTCCCCCCAAAATGTCAGATGGGAAAAGTGAGCAGAAAGCAGGGGGAGCAGCCAGGCTTTTGAGGACGCCAGGGGTCATTCCGCTCAGTCACAGTGGTATTGTGGGGGAGGAGAAGCCCCAGGGACCACAGAAGGGTGGCCTCGACTCCTGCCAGACTGCCCTCCGCTCTTCACACCCCCGAGGATTGATGTCACATGCCGTCAATGTAGTCATGAAATAGTGCGCAAAAAAATGTTGTAGACACAGGGCGCCCTATCAGTATAAAGTATCCTCATAATTGTTATTAAATCTTGCCAGAGTGAAATATTTCCTTTAGGATGAAGTTGTTTGGCACTTGGGAAAAATAATCCCCACTGTCAGCCCTGCAAATAGCTAGCAAACCTTTACTAGTCTACTGTGTGTGGGGAGGGCAGAGGCCCTGGGGTCCCAGGATCGCTCACTGTGTACGTATTCCACATGCCTTCCCTCGCGGGGCACATGGAAAGCGCAATGAATGAAATCATTCTTGCCCTCACCTGGTTTAAATCATTCCTTGCCCGGTGAAGCGGGCGGGTTGCCTATTTTCAGGTCTTTAAGGATTCAAGCAGAAATCAGGCTTTTCATTTTGGATGGCCTGCGAACAGGGCTTCGCCCTGCCTGGGTTTCCTTTTTCAAGCAATGAAAGATGGAAGGAAATGATCACAGAGGTTCCTTTCCACCGATGGTAATGAATGAGCCTCTACGACAAACAGCGCTGCATATCCCCAGGATGATGTGGGCAGGAAGAAGTAGTCAGAGATCCTTGAGAGAAAGATGCCAAAGCAATTGGGGTTGGGCGTCGGGGGGGCGGATTTGGGATGGAGCCTGCTCTCAGGTCCTGCCCTGATCTCTCTGCCTTTAGTTTCTGTGTCTGTAAAATGTGTCACTAGAAGGTTCCTGTGGATCTCAGAAGAGAATATGAAAAACGATTATGTAAAACACTCTCTAAACATAAGTCATTGTTAACTCTGGCTCTGCCACCAGCTTCAGGGGAATGTCAGGGGTCCCCAGATTTTTTTCCCCTGAGATCTCTTCCAGTTGTAGTTGTTTGTCATTTCATGCCACCCTATTGGCAAGCTGTATGTCTTATAGTTGTCATAGACATCATATGCAGCTGTCAATACATTTATATTTTTTTATATATTCATGTAGTTGTTGTGTTAGGTCCCATTGAGTCAGTGTCTGACTCATAGCGACCATACGTACAACAGGAGAAACATTATTGTCAGTGCTTCTCTACTGTTCATAGGGTTTTCAATGGCAGATTGATTTTTGGGAGTGGGTTGCCAGTTTCTTCTCCTAAGCCTATAGCACCTGGTGTTTCCAGGTGGTCTCCCATCCAAGTACTAACCAGGTCTGACACTGCTTAGCTTCTGAGATCTGATGAGATCAGATGCCACAGTGCTATAGCTGCAGACACATTCGTGTAGAAATATATTTTTATATATGTTTATCATATAGTTATTCTATATGATCTATTTACTGTATATAGTATATTATATATGTTGTTGTTGTTGTTAGGTGCCGTCGAGTCGTGTCCAACTCATAGCAACCCTCATAAGGTTTTCAATGGCAGATTGTTTCCGGATTGCCTTGGGAGTCGGTTGCCACGTCCTTTTCCCATTTTTGCGGTGCTGGGAATCGAACTTGGGACCTCAGAGACTGCAGAGTGGCGCTCTACCAACTGAGCTAAATCCCAGCATTATATAGATATACATATATATATATATGCACATATATATACACACATATGTATATATACATGTATATATATGTATGTATATATGTGTGTGTGTGTGTATATATATATATATATGTGTGTGTGTGTGTATATATATATATATATATATATATAACAGAAGGGGCATCAGTGTCATTTAGTCTGACCTGCTCAGTCACGTAAAAGATTTCTTTCCTACAGCCTTGAAAATGGCTAGTTATCCTGACAGGAATCATGTCCACCAATGCAGCTGACTTTGACTGTGAGCAGGATGACGCTTTTGCAGGTCTTCCTCTCGTTAAGCCAGATCTGCTCCGTGGTAAACTCTACCCGTGGGTGCTGATTTCTGTCTCCTGCAGTCCAGCCATCTAAAGTGATTGGTATATGTCTACCTCAAACTCTTCACTGGTCTAAGTTAATAATCCTCTCCATATTTCACAGATAAGGACAAAGAACAAAAGTTAAGTGACTGGTCCCTGGCACATAGTGGGACTGGGCAGAGTCCCAGGAGAACTTCCCACTCTTGGGGTTCCAGGCTGCTTGCTGAGTGACCTTCCTGAGCCATGTGGAAGGGGGCTCTGAGCCTCTGGAGGGGACCCCCATTCCATTTTCCCGACAAACTTGACCCATTGCTTTGCTTGGGCCTCCTTTGTTTAGCTAAATGTTTTCATTGCGTTAATTGTAAGAGGCTTTTGTGGCTGACCCAAGCCCGCTCACTCACACACGAGGGCGTGTGTGCAGGCACTCACATAGCTCACCCACAAGGACCCCATGTGCAAGCAAAATGACGTGTCAGAAAGCTCTGGGGCAAGTTGTTATAATATGTTCACATTTTTGCTTTAAACTGGAAACGCTGTCAGGGAAGTAGATAACACAGACGTAGAAGAAATAGTTCTCAGTCTTAAAATGATTCTCTGCATCTCAATGAGCCGATTGATGTCCAAGAAAGGAGCCAGGAAAACAGATCGCAGAAGAGAAAAGATAGGAGGATTGGAACTTTGTTGGTTAGGATATAGAATAGCATCCTTGGTTCCTGAGTTTTTTCTTCTTTGCTTTTTTTGTCTGAAGAGTGAGGTCACGCCCACAAAAAAGAAAAGCAAAGCACAGTAGTTATGTTTGTGGGGTGCAGTGGGGGACAGGCAGAGACTGAGGTGGGGACATATTTCACTTCCTCCAAGTCCATGGATGGGCAGCCAGTTCTCAGAGACGCTCAGCAGGGGCGGGGTGAAGAACAGCAGCCCCTGGCACCTTCATGGGAGTCATTAGCTTGTCATGTGGAAGTTTCCATGGCGTCCTATAGGGAGATCTGGAGATGGCTTAGGGTTCCCTGTCCTCCTCCCACCCCCAAACATACGTTTACAAGTAAGGAACACAGGCTTAGAAAACCGGCGTCTGCCACGCGCCTAAGTCAGAGCTGAGATTTGAACTCTGGCCTTTGGGCCTTAGCCCAATGCCCATTTGCTTGCCCCCAAAGAGCGTGGATGACTTCATCTTACTGTCAGGAAGACACCCTAAAGTGATGGCCCCTCCTGTCCTTCTGAAAGCGTGGGGTTGTGCCTTTCACTCAGCCACAAAGCCCCTCTCACCCCATCCCTGTCCATGACACCAGCTCAAAGGCCATTGTTCCTGCTGTATTTTCTCCTATTTAGATGGAGGATCATAGGAGGTTGATTATTTGTTTTCTATGTTTGAAGAATATTGGAGGACTAGCTGAAGGAAGAATTTTAACAGCTGTGCAAGTAAGAGTGGAAAGAAAGAAAAGAAAGAAAGAAAGAAAGAGGGAGGGAGGGAGAGAGAAAGAAAAAAAACCCACTAGGCTTTTATTTTCCCCAAGTAAGGGAGGAAAAAAATAATAGGAACACAAAGGAACCCTCTTACTAAGAGTAGGTGGAGAAAAGCATCGGAAAAATAATACCTCAAGATGCACTGAAACATTTTAGGGAATTAGGGAATTCTGATCTCTTGAAAAAAAAAGAAAATTAATATTAAAGACAAGCTGTGAGTTTCCATCTGGCCTTGCCGCTTTCGACTAACGCTTCCATGACGGAATTCATCTGTCCATCAACTGTCAAAAATTCTCCTGTCAGTAAATCCCACGATACCCCAGCGAGCCCACCCCACTCAAAATATTCCATGCCACAAACTATTCCGAATTCTGAATTCTTTTTTTTCCCCTCTCTCCTGTAAGACATAAAAGTTGTGGTTTTTTTCCCCTCTACCTATTCTCTTCTTCCCCCCCACCCAATCTGTTGCACTCTCACCCTCTAAGGTGGGGATATAAGGGAAGTTTGGTGAGAAATTTGGGGATCCCTCTGTCACTTGGAGATTGCATTCCCATCAAGATCCTTGCGAGCTTTTTCCCTGGCATCTGACAACAGACAGCCCACATCTGTTTTAAAACACTGAGTGGTTGTGAAGTGTGAACTCCCCACTGTTTAATGTAACTACATGACTATTTAATGTACACAGTGGTAGAGCCGCTCAGAATACCA
This sequence comes from Pedetes capensis, assembly GCA_007922755.1. Taxonomy (NCBI): domain Eukaryota; kingdom Metazoa; phylum Chordata; class Mammalia; order Rodentia; family Pedetidae; genus Pedetes; species Pedetes capensis. The sequence continues at coordinate 85,847 of VMDO01007880.1, forward strand.
AACTGTTGTGACATGCCTGAAGGACATCTATAAACACAGTACACTGTGGTTTATTGTGACAAAGAACATCGATGCCACAAATAGGAAGATCTGTTTGCTTGCCAGTGGAGGCAAATGAGGAAGGAAAAACGTTTTCGATACCTTCTCCCCCGCCTATCACGCGTGTCCATAGTGGAATTGACGCAGGGTGGATGAATGGAATCTCCAGAAGGGACATTTTCGAATGCTCTATTTTAATAATTTCAAGTCCAGCATTTTGCAATGAGTTATTCTTTCAGTTAATCTGAACATACTGTACTGCAGAGGGAATGTGGGGGAGGCAGAAAGGGACCGAAAGGAGACTACTGAAGGTTTTGGCCTCTTTTAGAGGCTCTGCACACTTTGTTGGGGGGGCGGAGGTCAGGAGAAATTTCCAGATGGCAGGAACTCGGGTTCCATTTTGGTGCTGCTTTTAGATTTGTGAGCATTAATTTTTTTGTACATCGTTATCAATGGAAAACCATCTACAGCTTCTTCCTGTGCGAATAAACTAAAAGGGAAGATTTTTATGGCTTTGCAAAATATTTCATTTTTAATACATTTCTCCCAAAGGTGAATTCTTATACCTTCTGACATCTCATTAATCAATTGACCAGAATCTGTTATTTTACATCTCATTGCTACAATTCTAATTAACCTCTGCTAGTTAGATATTTACCAAAAAATCAGCTCCAATTGTAACCCCTTTTCTCTAACCCAAGTGTTTCAATAAATGCTTTCTTTTTATCAGTCTTTAATTAGGCGTTAAGTGGAAAAGAATTGTACTATGTGGTATCTATTGCAGTTTAAGTGCACTTGAAATTGTAGAATAAAATCTTTAGGCATAAAACACATATGAAGTATATATTCCTAGTAAACCTCTGGAGTGTAGAAGCAGCTATTCTTATACATACATTTGTTGTTGTTGTTAGGTGCCGTCAAGTCGGTATCCGACTCATAGCGACCCTCATAGGGTTTTCAATGGCTGACTGTTTCGGGATAGTGTTAGGATTCTTTTTTTTAATCCAAAGTTGCCATTTCTCAGGAAGTAACTATTTCCATGGAAAACAAAACAAAATATCCTGGAACAACAACAACAACAAAACCCTCTTGTAAATGATACTAAAAAAGAAAAGATCTAGTTTAAAAATAAATTTCAAACCGCTCTTATTGTTGGTATTTAAGCAATACTATTTTGGTTACTGACCAAGATTCAACTTTATCTATTATTTCTAGACTGAAAATACCAGTGGCAAGGACCCGTCATTAGGAAAACTTGCTCCTGGTCTTGTCTCTCTGTTTTGGGGTTCCTGTGATTTGTACCTTAACTGTACCCTGTGGCTAGCAGAATTTTCCCTAACAACTTAGCAGTTGGGGAGGGAATGAATCTGAGGCCTTTCAGAAAGGTAGCAAATGCTTTCCTTAATGTCTTAGAAGCACAGCCTACGTTCTGTCTAAGGCGCTAAGGACCTTTCTTGTAGCGCTTATTTTAAAAAGACAGTTTGAGGTGCCACAGACAAGAAATTCAGCAACACAGCAGTGAGGGGGAAAACCACTTTTGCAGATCTGCAGGAAATGGACAGTTTGCATGTGAGGTCTTTCAGTAGCAGATTGCCGCCTGAAAAGTGTAGTGGATTTGAGCTGCCTTTGCTTGTACACGATTTTATACCGTTGTCCTCTCTCATTGGTCTCATTCATCATACTTACCATGACCATCGCCAAGTACCACCTCACATCTCCCAATGCGCAGAAGTTTCTGGTCCCACGGCTACAGTTGCGGTCTGACGCTCCCACCCTTCCGCAGTGGAGTGGACTTGAACTGGCTTTTATTTCAATCACAACTTTGGGAAGGAGCACAAACCTCGCTGCCCAGACCGGGCTAGTGCCTCTTTAAGGAATATTTAAATTGCATTTCCTACTGTCAGTTAAGTCTCATCAATCATGTTTTTAATTAAAAAGAAGGACATCCACATCCCACTTTCGACTCCAAATGCATAATGAAATTGTAGATTGGGGCAGGGCCGGAGAATCTCGGCTCTGCCTGCCGCATTCAGCGGGGAGGCAGGCAGGTCAGCAACACCGGTGCCTATGCGGGCGGCAAACAAATAACGCTCCTGATAGGGCCGGGTGACATGTGTCAACCCTTGTCATCGAGGAACAAGAAAGGCAATGTGCCCAGACAAAGGCTGGGGTGGAATCTCTACACACTGGCAGAGCCTGACCCACGCGCGGGGGCTTTGTGCGGCAGACGCTGGCTCTCATTGTTCTGTGCCTGCCTCCCCGGTACCCCTGACAACAGCCTCTGCCGCTGGCATTCCACCCTGACATCTGTTCAGCTTTATTGATGCGGCCCTGGAGGAATTCCCAGTGTAAACAGGGAATTCTCTAAGGGAACCCCATGTTGTAAAGGGATGAGCTGCATAATGCAAAGATTTAACCACTATTTAAAGGTG
>VMDO01007881.1:0-88120 GCA_007922755.1 Pedetes capensis
TTGCACTCCGTTTTGGGTCCGGGTCCCGTGGGTGCGTGTGCACGAAGACCCCTCCAAGTCTCTGGGATTCTATCCGCAGTCTGTGTGATGGCGAAATGGCGGAGGTCCCCTTGCTGGCCACTGTGTAGCTCCTCTGAAGCCTAATCCTTGATTTCAGTGTACGCCTTGTTTCATTCTGTATCTCTCAAACTAAATTATCACTGTTTCTATTTATTCCATTTGAGTTTTAAACCCCTAATCGAGGCTTCCCATTGCTCTGGGACAGAAGGAGTGTGTTATCTGTCCACCATCTTGACTCCGCCCCAATAAACATATTTCTGAACATTCACTTCTAAGATGTTTCTTATGATAGTTGAGAAATTAAATACAATAGACTTCTAGTATCAAGACCTATGTTCTATTTCACATTACCATCAATGGGTGGCCATCAACAAACTTCTTTATTTGTCCCTACTCAGTTTTCCACACATAGGAAATGGAATAGATGCTTTCAATAGCTTCTGGTTCTTCTAAGATTTTGGAGTTTTAATCATCTACATACGTTCTAAGACTATGCAGATTTAGGCAAAAGAGATTCAGAAAGGCTTAATTCCTAGCCACAAGAAATTATAATTTAATGCTAATAGATTTCAAATGTGAGTTAATCTGAAGGGAAGCATCTCTTCATATTAAAAAAGATGACAAACCAGGCAGCAGCTAGCAGGCTTGTTATTCTAGTGACTTGAGAGATAGATGCAGGAAGATCACAAGTTTGAGGCCAAACACAGCCTGTGCAATCTAGTGAGACTTTGTCTCCAAGAAAAAAAAAAAAAACAAATAGTAATAAAAAGGATATAGCTGAGTGGTCCTGGCATCTGATCCTGTCAGATCTTGGAAGCTAAGCAGGATTGGGCCTTGTTAGTACTTTGATGGGAGACCACCTGGGAATACCACGTGCTGTAGGCTTTAGTGAAGGACCCAGCATCCCACTCCCTAAACAACTAGCCATTGAAAACCCTATGAATAGCAGAGAAGCACTGACAATCATGCTGGGCATGGCACATTGTCAGGGAATGTTTTAATTCTGTTGTACATAGGGTTTCTATGAGTCAGACTCGACTTGATGGCACCTAACAACAATAACAAGCTCAGTGGTACAGTACTTGCTTAGCCTATGTAAACTCCCCACTATTGAAAAAACAATAGATAGCTACTGACTTCACATATGAGTAATGTGGATGGATAGAGGCTAGATTTACCTACTGGAAACAACTTAGAAAACAAATACAATATATGGAAAAGTAACTTTGAAGATACTGGATATCAAGCAATGAAGGCCAGTGGTATCTGAGAGGTGGAGAGCAGATGAGGTGAGCCCATGTTTTTCTTGCTAACTCCCTGGAGGGGTTTCTAGCTCACGCCTTAGGATGAATGTAGGCAAAGTTGAACAATCTTCCTGGGTGGAGGCAAGTAAGATGGAAGTCTGGTAAGGACAATGCAGTTGGAATTCTCAGGCAAAATACCAGAGAAAAGAAAGCTCCACAGAGAGAAAGTTTTCAATATCTGCTGAAGGACTTTCTGTGACATTAGCCTCAGTACAGATCAGCACAAATATGTGAGGGGGAAAAACTCAACACAGTTATAAGAAAGAGTGACTTCGAATAGAATTTTATAGATACAGTGAAAACCATAACTGTTCACAGTATATCAGGAAAAGTTAAAAGAATCTTGTGTTAGTAGGGGCAGCAAAATTTAAAAATAAAACTAGAATGAATAGGACAATTTCAAACAACTTAAATATATCTCAGAACAAAGATGTAATAGTTATAGAAATACCAACGCATAGAACACCCAGGGTAAATTTTTTAATATCTGCTATTCAATCAAGCATGCAAAATGCAGCAAAATATGATGCATAACGAGAAGAAAAATCAAAATCAACTAAAACCAATTTGAACTGATGTTGATGTTAGAATTAGTGGCAAGAACATCTACCATGTTATCAAAGGTGTATAATATGCATTCAAGAAGGAAGAGAAAAGATTGAAAATGTTAAATAGAGATGTGGAAGATGTAAAAAAAAACCCTTCAAACTTCTAGAGATGACAAATTTAGTGTTAGAAAATACATTATTGAGGATTAACATTAGATTAGACACAACAAAAGAAATAATTGATGAAATTGAAGACAGTGATAAAATCTAAATTAATTCAAAAATTTTAAAAAGATGTAAAATAATAGAAACAAAAAATAATACCATCATCAACAAAGAAATTACACATAATCTCATGCGTATGTGGAATTTCAAAAAATATCTGGTCTCATAGAAGTTGAGGGTAGAATGGTTATCAAAGGCTGGGAAAAGTAAAGAGAAGAAGGCATGGGGAAGGATTGATCAATGGGTACTAAATTAGAGTTTGATAAGAGCAAGAAGTTCTACTGTGCTATTGAACAGTAGTGTGAATACAGATAACAATTACATACTGTATCTTTCAGAAGAGGATTTTGAAAGTTTTCACCTTAAAAAAATGATCAGTGTTTGAAGAGGTAGATATATTTAACCTGACTTACACATTATGCACTATGTACATTTATCAAAATATCATGTACTACCCAATTAATATGTGCAATTTTTAGGTTTGTGTATATCAGTTAAAAAGGAAATTAAAAAAATTCACAGACACACAACACCAGTGAGCTTTGAGAAAACATCAGGAAGTTAAATATAATGTTACTTAAGTCCCAAATGAGAAAAAAGAGGTATAGTAATGAGAGATGAATAAATGAAAGGCGTTTTTTTCTTTTTTTACTATACTTGGGGGTTGAACCCAGGGCCTTGCACATACTTTGTAAGTACTATACCACAGACTGAGCTTCAACTCTAGTCCATTTATTTACTTTTTATATTGAGTCAGGGTCTTGCTAAGTTATGCAGACTGCCTCTGGCCTCAAACTTGCAATCTTCCTGCCTCCACCTCCGGAGTTACTGGAATTACAGACGTGAGCCACCACGCCTGGCTAATAAAAAGCATTTTTTCAAATTCAATGAAAACTATAAACCTGCAGGTGGCAAGAAGCTTAACAAAATCCAAGCATAAGAAGAAGAAGAAAGTTACTAGAAGGCATATCATAATCAAATCCCTAATACCACTGATGAAAACTACAAGAATTGGCCCATTCTTGTTGGAAAATAATTCTCAAAGGGTCTCTTCAATTTCTTCACTTCTTATAAGCAAAGCATCAACTGACCTTTATTTTGGACTATGGTTTTAAAATGGTTTTATAGTGAGCATCTTAGTCTCCCTCCAGAGAAAAGAGCAATCATGCTTAATATCCATTATAAAATATTTGGATTCCCTAAACTCAGTAATCTCTTGATATAATGCAACTCACTGTGTAGAAAGCTATAATTTCTCTCTTCCCATCACTTTGTGAAAATTGGGATTCAGGGATTAGCATAAAAATATTGATACTCTGTTTAATACTATTTCCCTAAGTGCTAAATGAATTTCATTTCTTTTAATAGCATCCATGAAAATGTAGAAGGCTAATATATTATCTTGTAAATTGAAAAAAATCACAGAACTAACAGTCCTTGACAATTTTGGCAACAAGATAGCATGTTAATAGAAACATGACTTCCTAGAAAACAAATGTTGCTAGTTTATTTGCACTTTTTGACCCAAAAAAGTATCAGAAGGAATTCTAAAACTATAAAATTTCAACTGATGCCTATAAAGAATGAAAAGAAACCACAAAATGGGAAGAAATACCTGTAGATCACATCTGATAAAGCACCTTTATCCAGAATATATAAAGAACTCTCAAAACTCAACAATATGATATCACACAATGCACTTTTTTTAAATAAATGAGCAAAATATTTGAACTTTGCAAGGAAGATACATCAATGTCAAATAAACACATGTAAAAACAAAACTAAGCACCATTATTCATTATGGGAATAAAAATTAAAATCACATGTGGAGCTGGGCATGGTGGTACACGCCTGTAATCCCAGCAACTTGGGAGGCAGAGGCAGGAGGATTGCAAGTTCGAGACCAGAGGCAGTCTGTGTAATTTAGTGAGACCCTACCTCAAAAAAAAAAAGGTAAAAATATAGGCTGAGAGTGCACCTCAGTGGTACAGCACTTGCAAATTTGCAAAGCACACAAGTGCAAGGCCCTGGGTTCAACCCTCAGTAGAACAAAAAAAAAAAAAAAAAAAAAAAAAAAAAAAAAAAAAAAAAAAAAAAAAAAAAAAAAAGAAAGGAAGAAAAAAGGAAAAAAAAAAGAAAAAAGAAAGAAAAATATTGCATGTGGAAACCATTTCATATATATTGGAATGTTTGAGATGAAAAAGAATGATTATATCATGCATTGGTGCTGACTGAAATTATAAAGTTACACTAATTATTCCTCAGTTATTTTTTTAAAAAAGTATTTAGACCCTTATTCATCTACTTTTTCCTTACCATTTTTATTTATTTTCACCCAACCATCTTTTTTTTCTCTAATAACTGATGAAAAGGGATGCACTTCAAAATGTATGTCTAATAATGGTATCATTTCAGAATATCTATTGTATCTGAGATGCTGTATGTATCCAATGATTTTACATATTTGATCCTGTTTTATTCTCACAATTACTACACTTAATTTTACAAAATTTTACAAAATTCTATCTTAGGTTTACAGGTTTAACCATCCTAACAACTTTTCTAATTTCAAAATCAGTAATTTATTCTCTTACTTTTGCTTCAAAATTCTAGTTTTTACACCCAAACACATACACACACACACACACACACACACACACACACACACACACACACACACCACAGTAAATGGCTACACCTATTATGTAATTATCACTGACCATTTAGACTGGAACTCCCTCTTCTTTCCTCTAAATCTCCTAATTTGCATCTATATGTTCTATGTCTTGGTCCTTTCCAGTTTAAAAGTATAAGTTATATGGAAAGCCACATTTCTCCACTGTTTCTGCATCTCTTCTTCTATTACTTTTTTAAAGCTTATCTCTCACAGTTCCTACTTCTACCTTCAACATCTTAACTCACTCTAACTCTGTTTTGTAGATCATGTTTATAAGCTAAGATATGAAAAGTAGTCCAGCATAGTAAAAACAAACAACTAAACCTTTTATTCTTAAGTTCACCTCGGCTACTGCTAATCATTTTTCTGCTAATGATAATAGTAAAATTGTAAACAAAATTATGTTAACTATTTTTGTACTATTTACTCATATTTTGTTTCTTTCAGTTCTTCTTCACCTCCCAGGAACTCCTATGCTCTCTTTAATACCGCTTCACTCTTCATCATACCTCTGAAGCTGTGATGCAGATTTCCAGTGAACTCTGTATTACTGGTTTCAATTGCCTCTTCTGTGTCTTCATTTTCTTATATTCTCAGAATATAAAAACTACAATCTCTTTGACATACTTTCTTTGGCTCCTATAGCGTGACCACCCTGTGTTTCTACTATCTCACTGGTTAATCTTTCTTAGGCCCACATACTAATCCTTTTACATCTTTCTAGATGATATAATTTAGAGAACATTGAGACCCTAATCTCTTATATCTCTGTATTCTCTTCCAAAGTTTTATGTTCATTCCCTGGCTTTAAATTCCATCTTTATGGTGATGGCACTGAACAATTTACGCTAGGTATCACTCATGTTTTTGGTCACAAAACTGTATGTATAACTTCCTACTTAGTGTCTCTACCTGAATGTTGTAAAAGTATTTTTAATTTTACATGTCTAAGAAAGAATTCTTTATTATATTTCACTTATCCTCCCCCTTAATTCACATCATGTTTGTTCCGCAAGAATCTCCATCTCACCAAGTTACAACAGTAGCTTTTTAATGGTTCAAATTACAAAATTCAGAGGTTTTCTTGATTCCTACCCTTGCTAATATTCTTCACTACATTTCTAACCATTTCAAGAGGTTATATATAATCAGGAACCAATCATATTGAAGAAAGAAGTGGAAGCAGCCTGGAAGAAATTGGTGAAACACAAGGCTCCAGGAACTGACGGAATACTGATAGAGATGTTTCAACAAACAGAAGCAGCATTGGAGATGCTAACTTGTTTATGCCAAGAGATTTGGAAAAGAGCTACTTGGCCAACTGACTGGAAGAGATCCATATTTGTGCCTATTCCCAAGAAAAGGGATCCAATAGAATGTGGAGACTACTGAACAATATCATTATTATCACATGCAAGCAAAATTTTACTAATGATCATTCAAAAATGACTGCAGCAGTATATAGATGGGGAATTGCCAGAAAATCAAGGCAGATTCAGAAGAGGGCATGGGACCAGGGACATCATTGCTGATGTCAGATGGATATTAGCCAAAAGGAGAGAATACCTGAAAGATATCTACCTATGTTTTTTTGACTATGCCAAATCATTTGTATGAATAATGAGAAATTATGGATAGCACTTAAGAATGGGAATATCAGAGCACTTGCTTGTATTCATGAGGAATCTGTACATGGACCAGGGGCCAGTCATTCAAACAAAACAAGGGAACACTGCTTGGCTTAATGTTGGGAAAGGTGTGTAGACCTGTACCTCTTCAGTCACTATGCTGAGTAAATAATTCAAGAAGCTGGATTTTATGAAGAAGAATGTGGCATCAGGATTAGAGAAAAAGTCATTAACAACCAGTGTTAGGCAGATGATACAACTCTGCTTGCTGAAAGTGAAGATGATTAAAACACCTATAAGAACAAAGAACACAGTCTTCAGTATATATTGTGCCTTAACACCAAGAAAACAAAAATCCTTACAACTGGGTCAGTAAGCAACTTCATGGTAAATGGAGAGAGATTGAGGCTGTCCAAGATTGTGTTTCACTTGGTTCTATAATCAACACCTGTCGAAGCAACAGTGAAGAAATCAAAAGATGCATTGCCTTGGGAAAAGCTGTTGTAAAAGACCTCTTTAAACTGTTGAAAGATAAAGATGTCACATTGAAGATGAAGGTACACTTGACCCATTCCATAGTATTTTCAATCACATCATATCGTTTTGAAAGCTGAATGTTGAGTAAGAGAGATGGGAAAATAATTGATGATTTAGAATTATGGTGCTCGAGACAAATATTGAATACACCATGGACTGTCAAAAGAACCAATAGATTTGTCTTAGAAGAAATGCAACTAGAGTGCTCCTTGGGAGCTAGAACGGCTAGACTGTATCTGACATATTTTGGATGTGTAGTCAGTAGAGATCAATCCCTGGAGAAGGACATCATATTTGGGAGGGTTGCAGGTTAATGACAAAAAGGAAAACACTCAGCTAGATGGATTGACACAATGTCTGCAATAATGGTCTTAAACATAAATAAGATCGTGTGCCTTGCACATGATCAGGGAGTATTTCATTCTTTTGTACATAGAGTCACTATGAGAGGGACCCAACTCGAAGCACCTAACAACATAAATTAGAACTTTAAATGCTCTTTTGTAAGTTAAAGTTCTTAGTACACCCAATAATATATTCAGAGTCCTATTCCTCAACTCCTGGTTTTATATCTCTTTCTGAATATATTGTCAGAGCAGCTCTTTGATATCTAGTAGGACAAGCTTGAACTAACATAGAGTGGAAAGAAAAACAACTAATAATCTTAATACCTTTTCTTCTAAAGCACTATGAATTCCTTTCTTTTTTTCTTGTTCAACTTGTTCTTTAATCTTGTCCCTAAAGTCTAAAATTTCCTCCGAGTGTGGTGGTGGACACCTGTAATCCCAGTGAATGAGGAGGCAGAGGCAGAGGCAGGATGATTTCAAGTTTGATGCCAGAGGCAGCCTGAGTAACTTAGTGAGACCCTGTCTCAAAATAAAAAAATAAAAAAGGGGATAGGAATTCAGCTGAGTGGTAAAGCATCTGCAAGGGATGCACAAGGTTCTGGGTTCAGCCCTCAGTACAGAAAGGGAGAAAAAAAGAGTGAAATTTCTCTTCATTTTAAATTGAAAAGTCATAACATTTTTGAGTGGAATATAAAAAAGTATACATGCCACATTTTCACTGTAACCAGAGTATTATTCATGAAAACTGTTTTACATTTTGGCTTTCTGAAAAAAATTTTAATGACAAATGAGCCTGCATTGTATTGCATTTCTTAGATGACAAAGCAGAAGCTCACATAAACACTTTGCTGTGTCCTTTTGAAATGTCCAAATAGCTACATCTTTTGAGAGAGAAGTTTTGTGAAAGTGTGCATTTTTTCCTTGATCTCCATTCCCTTTCTCCTTCTTTTTGTCTCCTGTATATTCTTAATTAGGCTTCCTAAAGCAACAGCTGCTGGATCAAAATAGAGAAAAAACATTTGCCTAAGAACTGTTCAATGATCTCAGAAATTAATGGACAACCTCTGAAATCACAATGCATCTTCCTTCTGTCATATAAGTCATCTAAGACTACTAGTAATAAGGGAAGGAATTTACACCTGCTTCAATGACATAATTCTTTTATATGACTTACAATAGCATTATGGTTATTTCTTGACATATCTGACATGTCCACTCTATAGTGAATTCCTCAAGATCAAGAGAATTGTAACAAAAACCATAGGGTACTTGGTAAATATGTATCATATAAATGGCAAATTAATCTTAACATAAAAGTAGTTTTTTACATTTTTACTTTCAGGTAGCACATTTGTATTATGGAGTATTTGACTTCTGACCACCAATTGCGAAGACTTTGAAATCACATTAAATTGCTTAGAAAAACCAGTAGAATAATATTCATATTATCAGTCCCTACCATAGCCCAATACATATTGGAACACTGATATATATATTCCAATGTATATCAATATTAATTTTTGAATTTCAATAAAGGCAGAGATCTAACAAAGTATTTCCAATATATATGTGTTGTAATATATGCAGGGTAAAAATAAATTCCCCCAAATAAATAAATAAATAAATAAATAAATAAATAAATAAATACCCAAATGGAAGTTATATGCATTTCAATAAAATATAATTTTCTTGAAGCTTAGCTTTGTAATGACACTTTGATATCTGTGAAATATATAAGTATAGCTAAATGAAAAATGAACATTTTAAAACAAATTTTTGAGGAAAAGAGAAAAGGCTATAGTTATTAACTCACTCCATTCAGGCAGATGTGAAGAGACAATATTAAAGAGGGGATCATTAATGTACATAAGTCCATAATATTTAATCATATATATCAGGGGAAGGGAGAAGGACTTGCAATCCACTCCCAAAGCAATCCTGAAATAATCAGCCATTGAAAACTCTATGAATAGCAAAGAAGCACTGACATAGTGCCGAACATGGCACAGTGTCAGGGACTGTTTTGTTCGATTGCACATAGGGTCACTATGAGTTGGACTTGACTTCATGACAACTAACAACAACAATAACAACAACAACAATATATCAAGAGAAGATTTAAATACACATTTTATAAAAGATGTGAGGTCCAAAGACTATTAGAGGATCTTGTGTTAGAAGAGAAATGGATAGATTAATAATTAAATAGAATTTATTACTCTCTCTAGATATTTATAAATCAGACAAGTGTGCATATATAAAATCATAATGACTTTGGGTTACTAAATAAAATTATGATATAAAGCTATGTTGAAAAAATAAGGCAAAACAATATATTACATATAAATACATATTGATTTCAACTGAGTAAAATATACTACAAGAAGGAAATGCTTCAAAAAGTTTTGGTGGAATTTTGGAGGGAGAGGAAGAAATGGAATTATGGTTTTCCTTATTTTGAGGAGTAAATGAAGTGTATTTTATAATGGAAAAACAAGGACTTATTGTAAGCAAAAACTGCCATACTTCTAATAATTATAATTACCAAGACAAATCATACATGAGATAAATTAATATAAGTAAATTTATTTAAACTAACTATTGAATGATAATCATGACCTAGCATGAAACAGGTAGTAATTATGGGCATAAAGCTATACTTATTCAACTCTAGTAAGTAATAGAGATCCATAGAGCTCACAGTTCAGTGGGGAATGAGATAAAAATATATTTCATGTTAATACCAGTACTTTCAGGTACCCAGAAACAAGACAAAATATATTAAAAGTCCAGTGTTCTGTTGAATGTCAGGTTTGGGTTGGCAGTCATCAAAGGACTGCAGACAAATGACAATCAGAAATACATCTTCAGTTTCCAGAGGCACCTTCATGCCAGCGCACTTGCCATCTTTTTTTGTAGAGGAGCAATTCAAGAAGGGTGTTTTCATGAGTAACTGGGGAGAACTACCTGCCTTTGGACCAATAATGGGGGAATGAAGGAAAAGGGAAAAATATTTATCTACTGTTTTCTTCTTAAATACTTTAAAACTTACCAAAGCATTGCAAACCTATTATTAAAAAGCACATTGGGGGGGAGGGGGGAAGCATAGGGGATGGTAAGGGGTAACCTATATGAATAATGTTTATCAAATTGCATATATGAAAATTGTCACAATGAAAAGCATGTCAAAATGAATCACATTATGATGTACATTAAAAATTTCTAATAAAAAAAGCACATTAAAAATAATAATACCAAAGGCTGGCAATAACATAAACTGACCAGATCACTGTCTAATACTCCTGAGAATTTAAAGAGGTTGATCACTATAGAAAAAGTTTGGACTTATATTAAAATTGGCATGCATGTATATAGATAAATATTCCCACAAAAAGACTTTCAAGTAGAAAGGATACCATTGGTGGGGGGGAGGGATAGGAGAGGAGGGTCATGAGGTGGTAAGTGGAAGTTACACGAGCCATGTACAATGAAATGCATATACGGAAATGTCATAATGAAACCCATGAAGTTGTACATTAAAAATTACCAATAAAAATTTAAAAAACATGTCTTGAACAATTTTAGGATACATGACAAATATTCAGCTCAGTTACCCGAAGCTATGTTATATGTCCCTAATGTGTCTGTCAGTTTGTCATGCTGTGGGGGCCTGCTTGTTGCTGTGATGCTAAAAGCTATGTGACTGGTATCTCAGGTACCACCAGCATAACCCATGGTGGACAGATTTCAGCTGAGCTTCCAGACTAAGACGGACAAGGGAGAAGGACCTGGCAGCCCACTCTGGGAAAAATTAGCCATTGAAAATCCTATGAATAGCAGAGAAGCAAGATCAAATATAATGCCAGAAAATGAGCCTCGCCCCCAGGATGCAAGTTATTCAAGAAAGGACTAAGGAAGAGTTCCTCAAAGTAGAGTGGATCTTAATGATGGGAACAGAGTGAAGCATGCTGAGACCTCCATTAGTTTGGCAGCACTACTCAAAATGAGAAGAAATACAGTGGTTACAACAACGGGCTCAAACATTAAAAGAACATGTGCATGGCACAATGTATGGTAGTTTTTCCTTCTGTTGTACATAGGGCTGTTATAAGTTGGACTCAAGTTGATTGCACCTAATAACATGTAGTATACATGACCTATAAACAAACGAGAAAGTTCTATGAAATGCAAGTATACATGACCTATAAACAAATGAGAAAGTTCTATGAAATGCAAGCTATCATCAAAAGTTGTTGTTGTTGTTAGGTGCCGTCGAATTGAGTCCAATTCATAGCGACCCTATGTACAGCAGATCAAAACACTTGCTGTTTCTGTGCCAGGCAAACGATGTTATTTATGTTTAAGACCATTGTTGCAGACACTCTGTCAATCTGTCTTTTGCATTGGCCTGCCACTCTCCCAAACATGATGTCCTTCTCCAGGGATTGATCTCTCCTGACTACATGTCCAAAATATGTAAGACGCAGTCTGGCCATTTTTGTTTCCAAGGAGCACTCTGGTTGCACTTCATCTAGGACAGATTTGTTGGTTCTTTTGGCAGTCCATGGTATATTCAATAGACGTCTCCAGCACCACAATTCAAAAGCATCGATTCTTTTTCTGTCTCTCTTGTTCAATGTTCAGCTTTTACAACCATATCTTGCCCCTGAAAATACCATGGCATGAGTCAGACGCACCTTCGTCTTCAATGTGACATCTTTGCTTTTCAATACTCTAAAGAGATCTTTTGCCACAGCTTTTCCTAGAGTAATGCGTCTTTTGATTTCTTGACTGTTGTTTCCACGGGGGTTGATTATAGAGCCAAGCAAAGCAAAATCTTGGACAACCTCAATCTTTTCTCCATTTATTGTGAAGTTGTGTGCTGACCCAGTCATAAGGATTTTTGTTTTGTTGATGTTTAGTTGTAACCCATATTGAAGGTTATGATCTTTGATCTTCATCAGTAAATGTTTTAAATCCTCTTCACTTTCAGCAAGCAGAGTTGTGTCATCTGCATAATGCAGGTTGTTAATGAGTCTTCCTCCAATCTTGATGCCATGTTCTTCCTCATAAAGTCCAGCTTCTCAGATTATTTGCTGAGCATAAATTGAAGAGATAGGGTGAAAGTATGCAGCCCTGATGCACACCTTTCTCAACTTTAAACCAGGCAGTGTTTCCTTGTTCTATTCGAACAACTGCCTCCTGGTTCATGTGCAGATTTCTCATGAGCATAATTAGGTGTTCTGGTATTCCCATTTTCTGAAGTGTTATCCATAATTTGTTATGATCCACACAATCAAATGCTTTTGCATAGTCAATAAAACATAGATAGACATCTTTTTGATATTCTCTGCTTTCAGCTAATAACCACCTGACATCAGCAATGATGTCACTGGTTCCCCACCCTCTTCTGAATCCTGCTTGATTTTCTGGTAATTCCCTGTCTATATACTGCTGCAGTCACTTCTGAATGATCTTTAGTAGAATTGTGCTGGTGTGTGATATTAATGATATTGTCCGATAGTTTGTACATTCAGTTGGATCCCCTTTTTTGGGAATAGGCACAAATATGGATCTCTTTCAGTCAGTTGGAGAAGTAGCTGTTTTCCAAATCTGTTGGCATAAACATGTTAATACCTCCAGTGCTGCATCTGTTTGTTGAAATATCTCTACTGGTATCCCATCAATTCCTGGAGCCTTGTGTTTCACCAGTTCCTTCAAGGCAGCTTCCACACCATTCAACAACATTGGTTCCTCTTCATATACAACCTTTTGGAATGCTTGGTCATCTACCAATTCTTTCTTGTATAATGACTCTGTATTCTTCTGTTTCCTGCATCATTTAATATTTTCCCTGTAGAATCTTTCACTACTGCCACTAGAGGCTTGAATTTTTTCTTCACTTCCTTAAGCTTGAGAAACACAGAGTGTGTTCTTCCCTTTTGGTTTTCTGCCTCCAGCTTCTTACACATGTCATT
Source organism: Pedetes capensis (assembly GCA_007922755.1). Classification (NCBI taxonomy): domain Eukaryota; kingdom Metazoa; phylum Chordata; class Mammalia; order Rodentia; family Pedetidae; genus Pedetes; species Pedetes capensis. The sequence continues at coordinate 13,305 of VMDO01007881.1, forward strand.
ATAATATTTGTTTTTGTCTTCTCGAGCTACCTTCTGAAATCTTCTGTTTAGTTCCTTAACTTCATCATGTCTTCCTTTTGCTTAGCTGCTCGATGTTCAAGGGCAAGGTCCAGTGTCTCTTTTGACATGCAATTTGGTCTTTTCTTTTTTTCTTTTCTTTTTAAGAACTTTTTGCTTCCTTCTTGAATGACATCTTTTATGTCATGCCACAACTCTTCTGGTCTCCTGTCATTTGTGTCTAATGCATTAAACCTATTTTTGAGGTGGTCTCTGAACTCAGGATATACACAAGGTCGTACCGTGGCTCTTTTATACTTGTTCTAATTTTCTTCGGGCTGGGATTTAGCTCAGTGGGTAGAGCGCTGCGCTGCAGTCTCTGAGGTCTTGAGTTCAATTCCCAGCACCGCAAAAATGGGAGAAGGGCCTGGCAATCCACTCCTAAGGCAATCCCGAAGCACTCAGCCATTGAAAACCCTATGAGGGTCGCTACGAGTCGGAGACCGACTCGACAGCACCTAACAACAACAACAATTTTCTTCAGCTTCAGTTTAAACTTGCATATGAGAAGTTGATGGTCTGATCCACAGTCAGCACCTGGTCTTGTTTTGACATTTTGTACATAGCTTTTCCTTCATCTTTTTCCACATACGTAGTCAATTTGATTCCTGTATGTTCCATCTGGTGAAGTCCATGTGTATAGTCTTCCTTTATGATGTTGAAAAAATGTATTTGCAATGATAAGGTTATTGGTCTGACAAAATTCTATCGTGCGATCTCTAGTTTCGTTTCTGTCACCAAGACCATATTTTCCAACTACTGAGCCTTCTTGTTTGTTTCCAACCTTTGCGTTCCAGTCACCAGAGATTATCAGTATGTCTTGATTGCATGTTTGATCTATTTCAGTTTGCAGAAGCTGATAGAAGTCTTCCCTTTCTTCACTTGTGGCCTTAGTGGTGGGTGAATAAATTTGAATAATAGTCATATTAACTGGCCTTCCTTGTAGGCATATGGATAGTATTCTATCACTGACAACATTGTATTTCATGACAGATCTTGAAATGTCTTTTTTGATGATGAATGCAACCTCATTTCTCTTGAGTTTATCATTCCCAGCATAGTAGACCATATGATTGTCTGACTCAAAATGGCCTATGCCCACACATTTTAGCTCACTGATGCCTAGAATGTCAATGTTTATGCACTCCATTTCTCTTTTAATGATTTCTAATTTTCCTAGATTCATACTACATACATTCCATGTTCCAATTATTAATGGATGTTTACAGTTGTTTCTCCTCATTTTGAGTCTTGCCACATCAGCAAGTTGAGCCCCCTGGGGTTTGTTCCATTTCCATCATCACGGTAGAATCTCTTTGGAGGAGGCAACTCTTCCCCAGTAGTGTTTTGAGTGCTTTCCAACCTGGGGGCCTCATTTTCCGGCACCATATCTGACAGAGTTTCTTTGCTATCCATAGGGTTTTCAATGGCTAGTTGTTTCAGGAGTGGCTTGCCAGGTCCTACTCCCTAGTCTCTCTTAGTCTGGAAGCTCAGCTGAAAGCCTGTCCACCATAGGTAACCTTGCTCATGTCCGGGGTTACAGTGGCAGAGCTCTCAGCCTCATCACAACACACAAGCCCCCACAGTGTGGCAAACTGACAGACGTGTGAGGGAGCATCAAAAGTAGGAAGTTAGTATACTCTACTATAGCATTCACACACTTAATTCAATTTTTAAGAATTATACCATAATGAAATAAAAAAGATCCAATTCAGATTCATGCTTTGGATTTTGTTGTCATTTGTTTTAAGACTCACTAATCTGGAATAGTTCCTCACTCTTTCCTTGATCTTCACTACTGTAACTTATTTATTTTAAAAGGTTGTTGTTGTTAGGTGCCTTTGAGTCAGTATCTGACTCAGAGCGATCCTATGTACAACACACAAAACAGCATGGTTACTGTTTATTTGGTATTCATAGGATTTTCAATGGCAGATTGTTTTTGGGGACTGGATTGCTGGCTCCTTCTCTCAAGCCTATAGCACCTGGTGTTCTCAGGTGGTCTCCCAAATAAGTACCAACCAGGCCTGACCCTGCTTAGTTTCTGAGATCTGACAGGATTTGACGCCATAGTGGTATGGTGGCAGGCTTTTGAATATTAAAGACCAGATATTTTGTAAAGTGTTGCTCAATTTGTTCCCCATGCCATGTATGCATTTTGGGTATGGGTACCACAGAAATCATGCTGTATTATCATTATATCTTCTCAGATAGTAAAAGGTTTTAATTTGTTCCTCTATCATCAAGTCAGTCAGCATTATTGAGTTACCACTTGACAAAATGGTAGCTTATCAGGCTCATTTACTATTTGTATGCATTTTTTCCATTAATAGTTTATAAGAATTTCATGAGAAAGTAAATGTACAGTTTCTCATGAAACATTAACCCATTAATTTTTTAAATCAATTTTTCTTACCTGATATGCAGTACAAGTGAAGATTTTCTAACATTACCTTTTTTCCCTACAATTTATGATTCCACTCTACTGGAAATGATTTTTGTTCCAATTTTGTTGTTGTTGTTAGGTGCCGTCGAGTCAGTATCCAACTCATAGCGACCCTCATAGGGTTTTCAATGGCTGAATGTTTTGGGATTGCCATGGGAGTGGATTGCCAGGCCCTTCTCCCATTTTTGTGGTGCTGGGAATTGAACTCAGGACCTCAGAGATTGCAGCGCAGTGCTCTACCAACTGAGCTCCTTTATTATAACAGTATGTGCTCAAGAATTTCTGTTTCATGTATGGAGCTATTTTCTGTGACAATTATTATTTTAATGCTCAAATGATACCAGATGTGAATAGTAGTAGTCTTACAACATTTCTCCTTTGGTCCTTCCATCATTCTTTAGTCAGTTGTTTACTTTCTGAAAAGCAATGTGTTACAAGCCTATCTTGTGTTTTCCCTGCTCTGTCTCTGGAGTCCAGTATGTATACATAGAAAATTCTACTTAGAAACCAAGATGTAGGCCCTAGGAAAGCTCTAGGTATTCAATATGATTATTAATCTCCCTCCCTTGTGGACAAAATAGGGTATACATATGTATATATACCCACACATGTACCAGTGACATACACATATAACATTGTATAGAGAGTGAAGCTACAAATTTACACCAATATTTTTATTTCTATTCCAATATCACAGGAATGATATTGGAATCATTCAATCAGTCCTCCATGCTTAACAGGTGTCCTGTCACAACTGTCATTCCTTGTATGGAATACTTACCTTACTCTGACCCATCTAATGAATTTGGAAACTGATTTTTTTTTTTTTTTGCTGGGGGAGTTAGCTGGGGATTGAGCCCAGGGCCTTGTGCTAAGTATGTGATCTACCACTGAATTGCATCCTCAGCCACTTTTTAAAATTTTTATTTTGAGACAAAGTTTCTGTAAGTTACACAGGCTGCCTCTGATCTTGAACTCTCAATCCTCCTGCCACAGCCTCCTGAGTAGCTAGGGTTACTGGCTTATACCACCACAGCCAGCTGGAACAGAATTTCTCAGGAAAGGTAAAAGGAAGGAGAGAAGAAAAGAAGTCTCGCTATTTTATATGTATAACATGATCTTGAGCTGCATAAAACAAAAATTGAGACATATTCAACCACAAGTACTTCAATTATTATTTGTTCTCATGAGCAAATGAGGACAGATAAAAACAGAAACTTTGGCTAACTTTTTTTGGACTTTACTTATCAAATGGTGCTTGTATCTTAAGTAGTTTGGTACTTGTATCTTGTTTGTTGTTGTTAGGTGCCGTCAAGTCAGTATCCGACTCATAGCAACCCTATGTACAACAGGGGAAACACTATTGTCAGTGCTTCTCTGCTGTTCATAGGGTTTTCAATGGCTGATTTTTGGGAGGGGGTTGCCAGGTCCTTCTCCCAAGCCTACAGCTTCCGGTGTTCCCAGGTGGTCTCCCATCCAGGTACTAACCAGGCCCAACCCTGCTTAGCTTCTGAGATCTGATGGGATTGGATGCCACAGGGCTACAGCTTCAGGCCACTTGTATCTTAAGTAGTTGGAAATGGGGATGTGAGTGGAGGGATGGCTCTAGTACAGCATGTCCAGAAGGATGTTTACCATAGTTGCTTTGATCATCTGGAAACTTAAATCAAGTGTATGTAAAATATTTATACTCTAATCTATGGATTAGCTTTGGGTTGATGTGTAAGAACTTCACTAACATTTGCTAATCAATTCTCATCACTGTTTTTACTTCTTTCAATAAAAAAATACTCTTTGATATACTTAAGTGTCAGATATTTAGAATGGAGACATCAGACTTGTTAGATGGATTTTACTAAGTAAAGGAAATAATAGTGCAGCCAATAAGAAAAGTGTAAATTTTATATTGTAACATTTTTTGCCCGAAACAATGACTGAGTATTCATGAGTATCAAGTTGATTATACCTCATATTCAAATTTTGCATTAGAGGAGAATAGATAAGAGAATTTTTCAGTATGAAAAAGAGATAAATCACCTAGAATTCTCCAACTGACAAAATCTTTAAAAGCATTTGTACTAATATATTATTGTACTTAGGTGTTATTGAGTTGGGTCTGATTCATAGGAACCCAATGTACAACAGAATGAAATACTACCCGACAGGGTGTCGTGCACATGATCTTGTTATGTTTAAGCCCATTTATGCAGTCACTGTGTGAATCCATCTTGTTGAGAGTTTTCTTTTCTTTTCTTTTCTTTTCTTTTCTTTTCTTTTTTCATTGACCCACCATTCTTCCAAACATGATGTCTTTCTCCAGAAATTGGTCCTTACTGACAACATGTCCAAAATATATAGACACAGTCAAGCTATCCTTGCTTCCAAGGAGACTAGCAGTATTTCTTCTAGCACAAATCTGTTGGTTCTTTTTGCAGTCTATGGTATATTCAATATTTATCTCTAGCACCATAATTCCAAAGTATCAATTTGTCTCTGGTCTCCCTTATTCAATGTCCAACTTTCACAAACATATGATACAACTGAAAATATAAAGGCATGAGTCAGATACACATCTGTCTTCAACATGACATCTTAAATTTTTAACATTTTAAAGATGTCTTTTGCAACAGCTTTTCCCAATGCAATACATGTTTTGATTTCATGACTGCTGCTTCCATGGGTGTTGATTGTAGAAAACAGTAAAACAAAATCTTACACACCTCAATTTTTTCTCCATTTTTCATGAAATTGCTTACTGACCCAGTTGTAGGGATTTTGGTTTTCTCGGTATTGAGGCACTGTCTATACCGAAGTCAGTGTTCTTTGATCTTCATTAGTAAATGCTTTAAATCCTCTTCATTTTCATCAAGCAGATGTGTATCATCTGCATAACACAGGTTGTTAATGAATCTCCCTCTAATCCGGATGCCACATTCTTCTTCATAAGGTCCAGCTTCTCATACTACTTGCTCAGCATAGAGATTGAAGAGGTACAGTGAAAGGATACAGCCCTGACAAACACCTTTCCTGACTTTAAACCAACCACTGTTTACTCGTTCTGTTTGCATGATTGCCCCCTGGTTCACATACAGATTCCTTGTGAGTAACATTAAGTATTCTAGTATTCCCATTCTTTGCAATATTATCCATAATTTCTTATCCACACAAATGCTTTGCATGGTCAATAACCCCCCACACATCTGTCAGTTTGCTGCACTGTGGGGGCTTGTGTGTTGTGATGAAGCTGAAAGCTATGTTGCTGATAGCTGAAAGCTATCAGATATCAGCAGAGGCACCGTGGTAGACAGGTTTCAGCTGAGCATCCAGACTAAGACAGACTAGGGAGTAGGCAATGGTGAACCAGTCCCAAAACACCTAGCCATTGAAAACCCTCTGGATAGCAAAGAAACACTGTCAGATATAGTGCTGGAAAATGAGACCCCAGGTTGGAAGGCACTAAAAAGACTACTGGAGAAGAGTTGCTTCCTCAAAGTAGAGTCTACATTGATGATATAAATGGAGTAAAGCTCCAGGGACTTCTATCTGCTGATGTGGCATGACTCAAATTGAGAAGAAAAAAATGTAAACATCCACTAATAATCGGAACATGGAATGTACACAGTATGAATCTAGGAAAATTAGAAATCATTAGAAGAGAAATGGAGTGCATAAACATTGACATTCTAGGCATCACTGAGCTAAAATGGACTGGCATGGACCATTTTGAATCAGATAATCATATGGCCTATGATGCTGGGAATGACAAACTAAAGAGAAATGGGGTTGCGTTCATCATCAAAAAAGACATCTCAAGATCCGTCCTGAAATACAATGTTGCCAGTCGTAGAATAATATCCATGCGCCTACAAGGAAGGCCAGTTAATATGACTACTATTCAAATTTATGCACCCATCACTAAGGCCACAAATGAAGAAAGGGAATATTTCTACCAGCTTCTGCAATCTGAAATAGATCAAACATACAACCAGGAAGTACTGATAATTACTGATGACTGGAATGCAAAAGCTGGAAACAAAGAAGAAGGCTCAGTAGTTGGAAAATATGGTCTTGGTGACAGAAATGAAGCTGGAGATCACATGATAGAACTTTGTCAGACCAATTACCTTTTCATTGCAAATTCATTTTTTCATCAAGATAAATGGCACCTATACACATGGACTTCATCAGATGGAACATGTTGTTGTTAGGTGCAATTAAGTCGTGTCCAACTCATAGCAACCCTTACAGGGTTTTCAATGGCTGTTTCAGGATTGCCTTGGGAGGGGATTACCATGTTCTTCTCCCATTTTTGAGGTGCTGGGAATCAAACTCAGGACCTCAAGGACTGCAGAGCAGTGCTCTACAAACTGAGCTAAATCCCAGCCCCAGATGGAACATACAGGTACTGAATTGACTACATAAGTGCAAAGAGACAATGGAAATGCTTTATATCGAATGCCAGCAGAACAACACCAGGTGCTGATTGTGGATTAGACCATCAACTTCTCATATGCAATTTCAAACTGAAGCTGAAGAAAATTACAACAAATGTTCGAGAGCCAAGGTATGATCTTGAGTATAACCCACTTGAGTTCAGAGACCACCTCAAGAATAGGTTTAATGCATTAGACACAAATGATAGGAGACCAGATGAGTTGTGGCATATCATAAAAGATATCATTCAAGAAGAAAGCGAAAGGTTATTAAAAAGACAAGAAAAAAAGAAAAGACCAAATTACATGTCAAAAGACATGCTGGACCATGCCCTTGAATAATAAGCAGCTAAATTAAAAGGAAGACATAATGAACTGAATGTTCTAAAAGAAGATGTCAAAAGGCAGCACAAGAAGACAAAAACAAATATTATAATGACATGTGCAAAGAACTGGAGGCAGAAAACCAAAAAGGAAGGACATGCTCCATGTTTCTCAAGTTTAAGGAAGTGAAGAAAAATTTCAAGCCTCAAGTGGCAACTGTGAAAAAGTCTATAGGGAAAATATTAATGATGCAGGAAACATCAAAAGAAGATGGGAGGGATACACAGTCATTATACAAAAAGGAATTGGTAGATGACTAACCATTTCAAAAGTTTGCATATAAAGAGGAACCAATGGTATTGAAGGATGAAATGGAAGCTGCCTTGAAGGAATTGGCAAAACACAAGGCTCCAGGAATTGATGGGATAACCAATAGAGATAGTTCAACAAAGAGATACAGCACTGGAGGTGTTAACATGTTTATACAGAGAGATTTGACAATAGCTACCTGGCCAACTGACTGGAAGAGATGCACATTTGTGACGATTCCCAAAAAATGGGACCCAACTGAATGTGAAAACTATTGGACAATGTCATTAATATCACACACAACCAAAATTTTACTACAAATCATTCAAAAGTGACTGCAGCAGTATATACACAGGGATTTACCAGAATATTAAGTGGGATTCAGAAGAGGGCAGGGAACAAAGGACATCATTGCTGATGTCAGGTGGTATTAGTTGAAAGGAGAGAATATCAAAAAGATGTCTATCTATGTTTTATTGACTTTTCAAAGGCATTTGAGTGTGTGGATCATAACAAATTATGGATAACACTTCAGAAAATGAGAATACCAGTGCACCTAATTTTACTCGTGAGGAATCAGGACATGAACCAGGAGGCAGTTGTTTGACTAGAACAAGGAAACACTGCCTGGTTTAAAGTTGAGAAAGGTGTGCATCAGGGGTATATACTTCCACCATATCTCTTCAATTTATATACTGAGCAAAGTCCAAGAGAAGCTGGACTTTATGAAGAACACTGCATCAGGATTAGAGGAAGACTCATTAACAACTTGTGTTATGCAGATGACATAAATTTGCTTGCTGAATGTGAACAGGGTTTAAAACATTTACTGATGAAGCCTTCAGTATGGGTTGTGACTAAACATCAACAAAACAAAAATTCTTACAACTGGGTCAGTATGCAACTTCACAATAAATGGAGAAAAGATTGAGGTAGTCCAAGATTTTGCTTTTCTTGGCTCTATAATCAATACCCATGGAAGCAGCAGTCAAGAAATCAAAATATACATTACTCTAGGAAAAGCTATGAAAGATCTCTTTAGAGTTTTGAAAAGTAAAAATGTAACTTTGAAGACAATAGTGTGCCTGACTCATTCCATGGTATTTTCAGTCACATCATATGGTTGTGAAAGCTGGACATTGAACAAGGGAGACAGGAAAAGAATTGATGCTTTTGAATTATGGTGCTGGAGATGGCTATTGAATATAACATGGACTGCAAAAAGACCCAACAGATCTGTCCTAGAAGAAGTGCAACCAGAGTGTTCCTTGGAAGCAAGGATGGCCAGACTGCATCTTACGCATTTTGTACATGTATTCAGGAGAGACCAATCCCTGGAGAAAGACATCATACTTGAGTGAGTGGCAGGTCAGCGAAAAAAAAGAAAACCCTCCACTAGATGGATTGACACAGTGTTTGCAACAATGAGCTTAAACATAAATAAGATAGTGTGCCTGGCACAGAATCTGGAAGTGTTTAGATCTTCTGTACATAGGGTTGCTATGAGTCGAATTGCTATGAGTCAGCAACTAACAACAACTACATAGTCAATAAAACAGAGATAAGCATTTTTCTGGTATTCTTTGCTTTCAGCCACTATCCACCTGACTTCATTAATTATGTCCCTGGTTTTATATCCTCTTCTGAATCCAGAATACTTTCCAGTATTCCCTGTTAATATACTGCTAAAGTTATTTTTGAATGATCTTTAGCAAAATTTTACCTGGGATATTAATTAATTAATTTTGCCTCTGATATTAATGATGTCATTCAATAATTTCTGCATTCAATTGGATCCCTTTTACTGGGAATTGTCACAAATATGTATCTCTTCTGGTCAATTAGCAAGGTAACTGTTTTCAAAATCTCTTGGTGTAGACAAGTGAGCACCTGCAGTGCTGTATCTGTTTCTTGAAACATCTCAATTGATATTCTATCAATTCCTGGAGCCTTGTGTTTCACCATGCCTTCAAGGAAGCTTCCACTTCTTCCTTCAGTACCATTGGTTCCTAATCATATACAGCCTCTTGAAATGGTTGATGTTCCAGCAATTCTTTTTGGTATAATTACTATGTGTATTCCTTCTATCTTCTTTCATATTTCCTGTGTAATTTAATATTTTCCCGGTACAATCCTTCACTATTGCCACGGGAGGCTTGAATTTCTTCTTAAATTCTTTAAGCTTGAGAAAAACAGAGTGTTTTCTTCCCTTTTGGTGTTCTATCTCCAACTCTTTGCACACGTCATTATAATATTTGATTTTGTTTTCTCAAGCTACCCTTTGAAATCTTCTGTTTAGTTCTTTAACTTTGTTGTGTCTTCCTTTTACTTTAGCTGCTTGATATTCATGGGCAAGTTTCAGAGTCTTTTTTGACATATACTTTGGTCTTTTCCTTGTTTCCTTTCTTTTAAATAACCTTTTGCTTTCCTCATGAATGATGTCTTGATGTCATGCCACAGCTTCTCTGGTGTTTTTTCATTAATGTCTAATACAACACACAAGCCCCACAATATAACAAATGACAGACAAGCTGGGTTTGTGTATATATCCACACATAAACAAATAAAATGAACATTTATAATGAATTTATAATCTCCTTAACATATTGTTTAACTTTTTAAATTTAATAATGTATCATATTGCTAAATATTAACTTACAAAAGGCTTTTCATTGGCATAAAATCCCACTTTATACATGTACAAGCATTTATTTAACTAAATGTCCCTTTGGGACATCTATGTCATTGGTTTCTTTTTTATGAATGTGCCCTCATAAATATCCTAGTAACTTTTTTCTGTACTTCACCTGTTTTTTTCCAATAACCTATTAAATGTTAGGTCTAGGTGAAAAAATTAAAGTTCAAATTTTATTCCAAAAAATTGGGAATAACATAATTTCACTTACCTATATGAGTATATACTTGCCTATTCACTTACCTATATGAGTATATACATGAGTATATACATACCCTTCCTTCATTAACAGATCTTTTTAACACAGAACCTTTAAAAGTTCTAAATATCTTTATCAAATTGATAAATGGAGGTGGCACAGCATTTTAATGTGCATTTTTAGTATAGGAGCAAATAAGCATGATCTTATATTTAATGAATATTTGTTTTTCTTCTTCTCGAAATTACTCATGTGTATTAATTCACTGTGCATTGTTATAAGCTTGATTAGCCAAAGATCATTAATAAGAGTCTGAAGTCTGACAGAATCAGTTTTATTGACTTGAGACAGCAATGGAGGATACTTAGGCAAACTGCTGGATACCACCTAACCAGAGAGAATGAGGGAACATTTCTTATAAGGTTTGATTCTTTCCAAACAATTCTGAAAAATGTTTAAGGGGAGATCTTAATTCTGACTTAGTTGCTGTCCATAAGCAGGATTGGTAAAATCCAGGTTTGATTAGGTTTGGGTGACATCCTGGGGTGAAAGCATTTTAGCAGTCAGGTGTTCACAGTAACAAATGAGGGAAGAAAAACCTTCTAGGGTATCACTGGTAAGCAAATCAAAGTCATGTGAAGAGGGTTTGTTGTGACATTTCCTAATACTGTCTTGGGAAAATGCTTCCCATCAATTTTAAGGCTAGCTCCCTATCCAACCTGTGTCACATCCCAATGAATGACATAAATGCCTTTTCCTTTTCCAATCTTTAGCTGATCTTCATTCTTGCAACCCTGGACTTATCAGAGTAGAGTTAAGGAAAGTTTAGGCCCTGGACTTGAGTGGACAATAACATGGAGATATTAATTGCACATTCTCAAGTTAGGGTATGATGTCTTTTTACTATAAGTTTAGATAAGGTATGTAATCACATCATCAGTCTTCTTATCTGTAAAATGATAGTATTAATAATAAAATTAATATCAAGTAGGACTATTGAGAAAATTAGATGTTATTCCTTATGTAAAGTATTTATCAGAATATTTGATGGAATCAACTACTGAGAAAAGAATAGTAGCTAAACGGGGGTTTTAAATGAGCTTCCTAAGTGAGAAAATTGGAGGAAACAATGAACAAAAGTCTGATTGTCCATATGTATGCATATGAAAATTAGAGGACATCAGGCTATGTGGTAGTTTTTAATTAACATTTTATGAAATGTTGTTTTTTAAAAATAGAATTCTAGACATGTGGGAGGGAATGAGTGCAGACTTTTGTAGCTTAGATAATTGTATGGTCAGAACTCTCTTATTGGGATAACACAGAAAAGCTGGAAAAATCAGTGAGAAATAGGCCCATATATTATAGTACACTAGGATATCATTCCTACTAAAGAAACACAGAGAGGCCCATTTCCAGACTATTCTCTAGATGAAGAGTAAGGTTCTATCTTCATGGCCATGGATATAATTGAATGAATTTGAAATACAAACAAAAATTCTTTCATAAGACAGATTAATAAATTGAGAGACAGAAGTCTGTAAGAGTATCCAGGAAGCGGGTATTAAAACTCTAATTATTAGGCAGGTACTCACAGAAAAAGTAACGAAAAGCAGATATATTAGAATTCAATGGAGTGAAATATTTGATGTAACTCACATATATACATTGGTTGCTTTATAAATGCTAATAATTCAGTTCTCTATTTAGGCTGTGATAATCTGAGATGGTAAAGAATCTGTACTCTCTGTGCTAGAATTGACATTACAAAATCCAGTCAATAAATCCAATGGAAAACCACTGAGAAGATTCTATAAAATATCCTTTGTAGTGGTAAATATAAAGCAGCTGTTCTAGCGGTCACTCCAACATACGACCATGGGGAGGGAGCAGTGTTGGTATCTTAAACACTGCAAATCACTGAGGAAACCAACTTGATGGATACAACAACCAACCTGCTATCTTCAATCAGCCAGAAGGACACAGTCTTGCTCCCAACTGAGCACAACTTAGCAAATGTTAGAGAAACTGTGGATAAAGGAGAGGAATAATAAGTAAAATGTAGATATATTTCCTATTTTCTTCAGTAATTGATTAAATCATAAGAAAAAATTACTTAAATAAAAACTATGTTGTTAATGTGTGATATCAGGTCAACTGCACCCTGGACCAGTTTTATTCAAAAGATACTATTTTTAAAATTGAATAGGTCAACCTTTCTTAACAGTGAGTCACTGGCAGACTAAATTTAGCTAAATCCAGGCCACTGAACACCTGCTTTCATAATGCCTTTCTTACATGTTTGTAGTAGAAGGGCTGTGTTATTTTTGTATCTCCAACTTTATTCATTTTGTTTTATTTTACTTTTTGCAGTAAAGCTGAGAATGTACCAAAAAGAAAATCCAGTCCATATTTACCATGTCAACACAAGAGATGGCAGAGCTCTAAAATCAGTCTCATCATGAAAATTCTGAAACTTCTCCTTTGTTGTAACTTTTTGTAGTATAATATTATTCTGAACATTCTCATCTTGTCTCATCTGAATTTTCAGATACTATCACAAGCAATAACCTTCTTGAGAAGCCATGGAACAACTGTACAAACCCTACTGATAGATTTCTGAGTGCTTTTGCCATGCTATTTTCAACTTATTCACAGACCGGGGATAGGTCAATATTCCTTGGACACACACATAGCAAATATTTTTCTCCAAGGAATGACAAAATATATATGAATGACATATACATATATACACAAACAGGTTCAGAATAAATTTTTAAGAAATACTATTTATCAGTTTTTGCTGGCAGAATTCAATGTTAATAAAAATTATATTAGATTGCTAGGCATAATGCCTCATACCTGTAATCCCAGCAACTGAAGAAGTGGAGGCAGGGTAATTGTAAATTCCAGGCCAGAGGCAGCCTGCATAACTTGGTGAGAACCCGACTCACAATAAAATATAAAAATTGGCTGAAGGTGCAGCTCTATGGTAGAGTACTTGCAAACTATGTACAAGGCCCTGAGTTTAAACCCCCAACACTGCAATATGTATGTATGCATGTATGTATGTATGTGTATGTGTATATATATGTGTGCATATATGTGTGTATATATGTGTGTATATGTGTGTGTATATATACACACATATACGTATGTATGCATACATATGTATACATATATATGTGTATATATGTGTATACATATATGTGTACATATGTGTATGTATATGTATATATTCACATATACATATATACATATATACGCACACACACACACACACACATATATATATATATACACACGTAAAATAAAAATTCCTGATCTGGGAAAAAATTATTTCAGTGATGTTATGATATGTTTAATTTTCTGGTTTGCTAGATGCTTCAATCTTACTGTGATTTAACAGAATTTTCCAATTTAAAAAAATTAATATTCTTAAAGTAAGACCTCAAATATGCACTTAAGTATGAAACATTTAATTTTGAAAGAGTCATAATTTAATAAGCAAAATAAGACTTTCAAATTACTGAGACTTTTCAAATCATAAAAATGGTCTGAATTTTTTCTTAAATTAAGATAAATTGAAGTCATTTCTATCTCATGAAACAAAAATAGGAAGAATCAGAACAAAAATGGAGGGTGATAAGGAAAAATATACTTAGTTTGTTGATTTTGGTATAATCACATCTTTTGCACATCATTTGCTAACATTCAGGATGTATATGAAGATTTTTCTTAACTTCCACTATAATTTAGATAATAAGAAGAGATTGCTTCATAGATAGTTGTTTCATGCTTATAATAATTGATATTTATTTTGTCTATATTCAATATTTTTTTTAAAAAATAATGGAACAGGGTTAAATACTGAATTGACAACTCATAATTTAAAAAGTAAAAGTTTATATCCAAATTGATACAGAAATATTTCACCATAAAATATAGCTATAAACAGCAGAAGTATAACGATCTAATCCTTAGCCAGATTTTTCTAAATGCTTGGCAGATATAAATTCAAATCTATTCCTCTCATGCTCTGAAACATACTAGTTTTTCAGCTTCAGCATTTGTATTTTCACCCTTTATCGAGTCTGTAAGTGCTCATTCACAGTTCTTGGAGTGGATTGAGAGGAACTGTTAATAATGAGGATTTAATCAATGCATGAAGAAACTGAAAGACCAATAATTAATTAATTTGCTTAATAAATCCTGCTAGCAAGTGACAGAAATGGGATTTGAGCTCAGGATTCTGACTGTAAAGGTTTTTCTTTTTTTCTCCCTCTTTGGTCATTAGTTTCCAATATTTTTAATATATACACCTCTATTTAGTCATTTAAAAACTGCAGATACTAACATAGGGTACCTCAGAGAGTAAGAGATTGACATTGGCACCAGGTCCTTTGAATCTCACCTCTTCTAGTCAATAGCTACGTGTCCTTACACAAATTATTTACACTTTCTATGATTCAGTTTCCTAGTCACACACAAAAAATTGGAAAACATACCCCTCAAAACATTCTCACAGAGTTGAGCATATGCCTGTAATCCCAGCAATTGTGGAGGCTGAGGTAGGAGGAAGGCAAATTTGAGGCCAGAGGAAGCCAAAGCAATTTAGTGAGACTATCTTAAAATAAAAAATGCAAAGGTACTGGGAGTGTAGTGAAGTAATAGAGCCCTTGCTTAGCATGCCCAGAGCCCTTGGTTCAGTCCCCAAAATACTTTTTAAAAAAGATTAAATATCTGTTCAAGTTCACACTGATCATGAGTGACATTTTTTTTTCCTACAGAAACCAAGCTCCTTTTACCTAAAACATAATAGAGGCTTTCTGTTCAATTTTTCTGCATAACTTCTCTTTTAGCTTGTGTGCATTGTTAAAGACATGCATTTATATTTATCCATTAAGAACAGCAGTTCTAGAAGGAAAAGAAGTATCATAGATCTTGATATTTCCCCATTTAAAGAAGAAGTGATTCAGTTGCAATGACTCCTATAAACTGATCACACTACTGAAGGTTTAAAAAAACATGTTCACACTAATAATTGTTTATAGATAGAATGAAAAATACTTTTAACTAAATACACCTCATCCCTAGCCATGAAACTTGCTTGGCTAAAAAATCTGTGCTGCAAGAATTTCTGTTTTATTGAATTGTGCTTGCAGATCTCAAGCATATGGGAAACAATGATTCCAAGACACATCCCTAGATATACAGACAATTATGTTTCTGTAACCAGGAAACTGGCAAAAACCACACAGTTCAGCAATACTTATAGGGACAATTACACCATTACCATAAACATTTAGAGACCAACCTTTTTTTATGAATACTATAAATTATATACATATTTTAATAACTATGAGTTAAACATAATCTCACCTTAAATTCTTTTTCAACAATATCAAAATGATGAAAAACTAAAATCATCTTGAAAGCAAAAGAGTTCTATTGAATTGTTTACTAAATTTGCCTGCCTTTGATTTTTCAGTAAATGAAAATAGTACAGAAAAGCACATTAAAATAACGAGCTTGCTGGGCACTTTAACGCATGCCTGTAATTCTAGCGACTTGGGAGGTGGGAGTAGGAGGATCGAACGTTTGAAGCCAGAAGTAACAGCAGATTGTGTAATTTAGTTAGACCCTGTCCCAAGATAAAAGAATAAAAAATGGGGTGATAGTGCTTCTCAGTACCTGAAAAGCGTGTATTGGATTCAACCCCAAGTACCCCCCCCCAATAAAAGAGCCAAAACCAAACCAAAACAAACAAAAAAAACTCATATGATTTAAGTGATCACATTTGCGATTTTAGATTGATTACATATTTTAAACTTTCTTGCTAGAAAGCATGGTATGACAAAAAAAAAATCAGTATTTGTAGAACTGACTGAGTAGGGAAACCTCTGTTCTACTCGGGCTTATAATGCAGGACCATAAATGTATGCATGAATTTAACTTCCTCAAGTCTCTGATCTATCATCTGAAAATGAGAGTTTTGGGCAAGGTATTTTCTAGGGAAAAAAAGCTTCCATTTTGAGTTTTACTCACTGCCATATTTTTAACAAGCATTCATTGAATTGAAAGGGGTCCTTTTGCTGGGCATGGTGGCATATCACTGTAATCCTAGCACTTGGGACACAGAAGCAGGACAAGTTTGAGTTCAACCTGAGCAACACAGTGAGTTCAAGGTCAGCCTGAGTTACATAGCAAGACCCTAATGATAAAAAATAATAAATAAGAATAAAATTTTTAAAAGACAGCTTTTTTCATATTAGTCATTGCTACTTGAATTTGATTTGATTATGATTCAACATTGTTAACAAGTAATATTCCCAAATGGATTTTTGGATTACTATAACTGTATCACGCCTGCAGCCATAGCCCTGTGGCATCCGATCCCGTCAGATCTCGGAAGCTAAGCAGGGTCAGGCCTGGTTAGTACCTGGATGGGAGACCGCCTGGGAACACCAGAAGCTGTAGGCTTGGGAGAAGGACCTGGAAACCCCCTCCCCCAAAAAAATCAATCTGCCATCGAAAACCCTAGGAACAGCAGAGAAGCACTGATAATAGTGTTTCCCCTGTTGTACAGAGGGTCGCTATGAGTCGGATACTGACTTGACGGAACCTAACAACAACAACAACATAACTGTATCATGGAGCTGCAATTTAGCACAGTTGGTAGAGCACCACTCTGCAGTCTTTGAGGTCCTAGGTTTGATTCCCAGCACCACAAAAACGGGAGAAGGATGTGACAATCCTGAAATAATCAGCCATTGAAAACCCTGAGTGTTGCTATGAGTCGGACATGACTCAACCGCACCTAACAAAAACAACATAGCTATATCATAGAATATAATTATATCAGCATCAATTTAGGTTAGCTTTTGCTTAATGGTGACAGTTTACAGTCAGTGGGATTGTTATAGTAAGATTATGGATAGGAGGTGGGAAGGGATCAGCAGGTAGGAGTGGAGGTTGAGGAAGGGGAAAAGAGGAGTGGTAACAATGTAGTGGGGTAAAGAGTGAGAGGAAAAACCCAAAATACAGGATGCAACTATATGAATACATGAAAAAAAGGAAAGAAAAAACAGTCAATGAGAATATAACCAATGTAATATTGGCATTTCTTATTTAAAATCATTCTTGGAAATAAGAGATGTATGAATGGACTATAGGTTCAAGTGCTGGAGGTCCCCAAACCAGTCATAGCCATCACTGTTTATTTATTTATTTTTGTGGTACTGGGGGTTGAACCCAGGGCCTCACGCCTGCATGCTCTGCAAGTGCTGGACCACTGAGCTGTGCCCCCAGCCCATTTTTTTTTTTAACTTTTTGAGACAGGGTCTCGCTAAGTTATGCAGACTGCCTCTGGTATTGAACTTGCGGTCCTTCTGCCTCTCCCTCCCAAGTTGCTGGGATTACAGGTGTGCGCCACCATGCCCGGCCCTATCACTGTTAATTTTATGAAATTAAATATGAAACTTATTAATATGTGATTGCTCATTTCCAATTTATTTTAAAATCTTTAGAGATCTTATAACAAATTACCTATTTTTCAACTTTATCTAAATCAAAACCTAAAGTTTTCTCATATGATGCTCATGAAGACCATTGAGTTATTGAAGACTAGGTTATTTTATAAATTATAAACATCACCCAGCTGGGCGTTGATGAAGTCCCTTAATGGAATAGATTTCAAGAACAGACTCTCAAACCTTCTATACCTCCCCTCTACAATGGCCATACTGTGCAAGTTGTGCCCCCCCAGGATTTCCCTGCAGGGTGCACTAACATGACTTAGAAATCAGTGATCCATTAACACTGGTGAATGGGAAACAGATCTCTTAAATTCTGAGCTCTCAACTCAGTGACAAAAGTAACCTCACATGCAAAGCTCCTCATTCCATTGATGTAAAAGGAAAATGCATCTATATTATAAAGATTGCCCCGTCTTATTCTTTAAGCCAAGACTGACTTATAAACCTATTATGTCAGTGCTTTCAGTGTCTAGATTTGAAACTGAACCTGTTGATGTGTCTTATTAACAGAGTGAAATGCATATAATTTAGCTTACTTTAATGGGATGGTTTTCCTTGAACTTTAGTTATTGGGAACCCTAATTAATAAATGTAAGCTGTGGGGCGCGAGCCTCCCGGTCCGGCCTGAAGGTTTGGACCGGCTGCGCCGCCACGCACACAGATACTAAACACAATTCACTTGGGACCCTCAGGTGAGGGGCG
The DNA here is from genome assembly GCA_007922755.1 of Pedetes capensis. Taxonomy (NCBI): domain Eukaryota; kingdom Metazoa; phylum Chordata; class Mammalia; order Rodentia; family Pedetidae; genus Pedetes; species Pedetes capensis. The sequence continues at coordinate 32,008 of VMDO01007881.1, forward strand.
CAGACTCCCTCGGCCCTCCGGACCCCGGCGGAGACGGGAGAAAGGAAAAGCCTCAGGCGCTTTTGCCTTCCATGGGGCAAACACCTGTGTTGGTCGTCTCGGTGGTCAGGAGGAGACAGCTGTTGCTTCTCCGTTGGTCAGACGGAGAGCAGGTTCCTTTCCTTGTTGAGGATTGCGATGGGAGAGGATTATTTCCTCACTGAAGGTCCGGGGGAGAGCAGCAGGAGAGGCGCGTCCTCATCTGTAGTCCGGGCAGGAACAGGTGAGAAGGCGCAGAAAGGGATGCCAGAAAGGCCGTGCCAAAAAAAAAGGGTCAAGCTGCCGCAGCGCAGCTCTCTATGTCGTTTGCCCATGGAATGGCCTGAGCCAATCAGCTTTCAATCCAATTGTCCAATCAGGAAGGGTTTTGTACAAACATGCAACCAAGTTACTTTCATTTTCCCTACATTTCTAACTTACAAACCAGATATTCAAACGCCATTTTCCCAGTTTGGGAGTTTTTGCCAATTTTCTCCCAATTTTTCCCTACATAAGCAAATACTAACTTTGGAGTTTATTGGAGAAGACTTGGCCCATCATTACCTTTAGATTGCTGTACTTTGTTTAGTGGCTACTGTTGATCTTCAGTATCACTTCTTTTCGGTCAGTAAAGATGCTTCTCAGCTCTTCATCTTTTATTTCCTGCCTTTACCTCCACTTTAGAATTTCAGTGCTATATATCATTTTCTGACCACTGGGATTATTTTCCCTTCTTTCCTGTCTCTCCCCCAATCCCATGATTCCTGACTTTGGCACAAGCAGGGCTTGGTGTTCACATTTACCTTGGGCACTGTGATAATTATTATTGCTGACTGACAACATTTCCACGTCTCCTCATATAAAACATTTGGGCAATTGCATTTTGGGGACCTCTTTAGGCTTGAATGAGGTGAAATAATGTATTAAGCCATTTTGGACATAACTAATTAACACATTATGTCTATTACTGACTGAATATTTAGTAGTCTGTGTGAGACATGAGGAAATTGTCTTTTCCCTTCTGTCACAGAAATTGGGAATATTCAGGATAGTGGCTGGTCTGAGAGACTGAGGCTGGAAGTGACTACAAATGAGCATGTTGCTCCTTACAAACTTAATCTGCATGTAAAGTATGAGCAAGGAATCAATGCCTCTCTCCATCCTTCCTTCCTACCCTCCTTCCTTCCTTTCTATCCACTGAGATTTGGATGTTTACTTCCTATGCATTAATCTAGTCTATAAGTCTATTCTATGTAGCTACTAAAAATTATTTCTTCTTCCTTTCAAGACTCTTCTGGAAGCTGAGGACACCATAGACCTATAAGCTGAATCACTGAGAAAGCAGGGCAGTACCCAGCTAAGGATAAAAATGATGTGATACAGAGCTTAGCACTGAGGAAGAACTTGTGTTGAAAGAATGATCTGGATCATATGATGGAAGGTAGAACTATCTAGGAGACTTTCTGGTACAGATGGAAGATGATATTTAAGACACCATCCATCATCTGAGGGAATATCAGCTAAGGCAAATAAATACCTCTGGCTGACCATAGAGCATATTCATGTGATCCAGAATTCTTTTGGTAGCAGGAGAAACCAGAGTTTAATCATAGACTTTTAGGTGTAGGTCTGCTATTCCTGGAAGAATGGCAAGGACAAAATAGGATTCCAAACCTGTGATACCGTACTATACTAGTAATCAAAAGAGTTTCATGGACCAGGAGTTTCAAAGTACAATCCATTGTAAGACATGATGATGAAGTCAGGAGTTAACCACAGGAATAAGGCAGAAACCCACGTATTGGGATGGTGGGTCAAACCTACCATATTAGTGAAAATACTGTATGATTGTTAAGTTTTTTAGATTTCTCCTGTTTATATTTGTGATTGGTTCTTGAAATTGGGGTAGACTTCAAATTTCAAATAAAGGTCATGTTTTCCCAACTTTTGGAAAGGGAGCCATACTAAAGAAGAAGAGCATAAAATAACCTTACAAGTTGAATAGTTACTGCTTTCTTCTGTTTCTGTTTTTCTTTCTGCTTTGCCCTACTGACATTATAGGAGTAATCAGAAATTGCTGTAAGTGGCTACCAAAGTAATAAAAGAATAGAGGAGAACAATAGCTTGACCAAATCCTCTTGTTCATCCCTCCAACCCTGTGTGGTTTTTTTTAGTACATTTGTAAGTACCCCATAGACATAGCATTACATGGAATGATGTCCCTACATATTTATTACTATTAATATTGATATTGATCACTGTATCTATTTATATGTCTAATTTTTCTCGTTTGGTACTTCATTTTTGGGGGGACATTTTCTGATGTGTTTTCAATTCATTCACCTTCCAGGCAACTTGTTTATTTTGTCTTTTAGTTTGGCTTTTAGACCAGGTACTCAGCTTATTGGCTCCATTGCCTCTCAATAAAGTTAGTACCTTACTTCCACCCTTAACTGCATGGTATCAGACAGCCTCAGAGTTTGCCTGGACTCACAAACCTTTAGTCTAATGCCATTCCAATATACCCACCTGGCCTGATTCAGCTTCTTAAATGGGATTTAGACAGGTTCTATGACAATAAATAAAGCTGTGATTTTTAAAAATGTTCCTAATGTTTCTTGTCCCCCGTGTGTCTGTCAGCTTGTGCTGTGGTAGCTTGCATGTTTCTGTGATGCTGAAAGCTACGCCACTGGTATTTCAAATACCAGCAGGGCCACACATGGTGGACAGGTTTCAACTGAGCTTCCAGACTAAGGCAGGCGAGGGAGATGGATCTGGCAGCCCACTCCCCAAATAATTGTTATTGTTATTAGTTGCCATTGAGTCAGGCCCAACTCATAGCCGCCCTCATAAGGCTTTTAATGACTGATTATTTCAAGATTGTTTCAGGAATGGATTGCCACATCTTTTTCCTGTTTTTGCAATTCTGGGGATTGAACCTTTGTCCCCAGAGAGTGCAGCACAACACTCTACCAATTGAGCTAAACCCCAGCCCTCAAACAATTAGCTATTGAAAACCTTATGAGTAACAGAGAAGCTGCCAAATATAGAGCCAGAAAATGAGGCCCCCAGGCTAGAAGGCATTCAAAAGACAACTGGGGAAGAATTGCCTCCTCATAGCAGAGTCAACTTTAATGATGGGAATAGAGTAATGCCCCTGGGATGTCCATTTATTGATGTAGCATGACTTAAAATGAGAAGAAACATAATGGCTTGATCATTGGCCTCAAACATAAAAAGATCATATTCATGGCACGATGTATGGTACTGTTTAGTTCTCTTGTTTATGTGGTTGCTATAGTTGGATCCAACTAGACAGCATCTAACAACATTTCGTGAATTTAAAGAGGTTTCATGGATATAATCTTCCTACTCAATTGACAGAAATATTTCTCCTATATAATACAAATAATTTGGGCAATTAAGATCTTATATGAATACAGGGGAGGCAGTTTTGTCAGATAAAGCAGATAGCTATAAGCAACATACCATGTTTTAAAGTACTTCTTTAATGATAATCTGGAGATTTTTAATATAACCATGGTTTTGGATGGGCTCAGTGGCACATGCCTGTAATCCCAGTGACTTGGGAGGCAGAGGCAGGAGGATCACAAGTTCAAGACCAGAAGTAGTCTGCATAACTTAGTGAGACCCTGTCTCAAAAAGTAAAAAAATGGGCTGGATTCAGCTCAGTGGTCCAGCACTTGGAAAACAAGCAAGTGCGAGGCCCTGGTTTCAACCCCCAGTACTGCAAAAACAAAACAAAACAAAACTATATATATATATATATATATATATATATATGTATATATATATATATATATACATACATATATATATATACATATATATACATATATATATACATATATATATACATATATACATATATATGTATATATATATGTATATATATATATGATTGGTTTTGCCTTTGATTTGCTCTTGATATGGACAGAATTATATAATGTCTGTATTAGCAGTTAAGTAAAAGAAAAGCTAGGTTAAATTAACTCTGAGGTCATACTTTTAATACGTAATTATTATTTCAAGGGAAATTTTGGATCACAGTTTTGGACATGTTTTAAGAATTAATGAAAAAAAATATTTTTTTTACGGAATTACCCTTCAGAAAATAATCTCTATCTAATCATGAGAACTTCTATATTTTAAAAACAATAATGACAAATGCTACTTATTGAGTTTATTTTGTCCCAGGCACTTGCTAAGACTTTACCCGTGTGGTCTTATTTAGTGTTCTTTGTAATCTTATGTTAGTTTGCCAGTACTGCCATAACAAAATACCACAAATGGAGTGGATTAAACAAGAACTGTATTTCCTCACCTCTGTGGATGCTGGAAATCTGAGATTGAGTGGTTGGCAAGGTTGGCTCCTCCTGAGGCCTGTTAATGGTGGCATCTGTTCCAAACCTTTTTCCTTGGCTTATGGATGGCTATTTTCTCCCTGTGTCTTCACATCTTCTTCCTCTGTGTCCAAATTTCATCTTCTTAGGAGGACACCAGTCAAACTGGTTTAGGGCCAACCTTAATGACCACATTTTGTCTTAATCACCTCAATAAAGCCCTCTGTAAAGCTCCAAAATATTGTCACAATCTGAAGTTTGGGGGTTGAGGTTTCAACATGTGAATATTTTTGAGGACTATTTCAGTTACATTATGCTTAGGATCTAAATGTCTCCCAAAGGCTCACATGTTGAATGCTTTGTCCCCAAGTGATGGCTCTATTGGGTGGTAATGGAAATTTTAGGAGGTGGGGTCTAGTTGGAAGAAGTAAGTCATTGTAGGTGTGCTCTTGAAGAGAATATCAGAGCTCTAGGCCTTCTTTCTCTCTTTATTTCCTGGCCACCATGAAATAAGCACCTTCTTCCACCATGTGCTTTTGCCATGATGCTCTGCCTTGCTGCAGGTATAGAAGTAGTCAGGGAAAGTGACTGTGGATTGAAACCATGAGACAAAATAAACATTTCCTCCTTTTAAATTGTTTATCTCAGGTATTTTTTCCCATTATGATGGAATGCTAACACAAGTCCATAGCATATTTTATGAAACAATAAATAGTATTTTCTGTATTTGAAAAATAAACTGAAAAATGAAATCTGTCTTGAATCACACTGCAATTTAATATATTTGCAACCAAGTCCATTTTACTTATAGATCCCACCTCTTAATTATTAGCTATTTTTGTCTTCAGAGAATTGCAACTCTAAGGAATTAAAGCTGCACTGTTTCAGACTATGGTCTCAGAAGTTACCTTGAAAATTAAAACAGTCTTCAAGAGAACTCAAATACATGTTAATTATTGGAGGAAGAGGGGAAAAAAGAGAATACATTGCATGATAACTTTAGAGAAATGGGTATTTGGCCTTAAACTATTTAATTACAAACTGCATTTAATATTTTCTATAATAAAATAATGCATATATATTATAGTATGTAGATAATATGTAAATGTATAAAGAGGGAAAGTTGTAATCTCATACAAAAATTGCATCTTTTAGAGTTAAATATACCAAATTTTTTTCTGATGTTTAAATATGTGTGTGTGTGTGTGTGTGTGTGTGTGTGTGTGTGTGTGTAGTTTCAACCATACTTTTTCATTTAAAAATAGAATATAACTAACTTTCTTTAGAGTTCACTATTTGGTGTCATGACATTTTTTCTGTAACTTTGTATATTGAAATAATTTCAGAGCTATGAAAAGTTGGAAAAACACTACAAATATATGGATTTATTTACCACTCAGATTTCTCAATTGTTAATATTTGACTATATTTGTCTCATTGTTACCTTTCTGTGTAGGCAGGCATGTTTGTATATATTTCCTAAAAGCAAAAACATTAAATTATATGACATTATATGACATGGCACAATTATGAAAATTAAGAAATTAGCATCAACACAGTGCCATTATCTAACAAAAAATTTCTATACAAATTTTGGCAATTATTCCAAAAATGTATTTATAACAAAAAAAGAAACTCTGCTCTAGAATTCCATCCAACAAAATTCACATATTTTAATCCTTGAAACTTAAACAGCTCTTTAGTCTCTCTTTCTCTTTCATGGCCTTTATATTTTTAAGGAATGAAGACAAGCTACTTTGTGTAATGTAATCTACAATTTGGGTTTATATATTTCTTCATGATTATATTTATTTTCTGCATCATGGTGGGAATATTACCAAGTGATATCTTGTTCTTCCCAGCGCAATTTATCAAAAGGTACCTGGTATTGATTTACCTGGTTGCTGATGATATTAAAATTAATTAGTTAATTAAAATATTATCCACTACTCTTTTTCACAGGAAAATTACACTATGTGGCATTGGCTAAAACCTACAAGTAAAATAGGATGAGGAAAAGCTAAAAATGACTCCTCACATATATGATGAGATCTTTGATATTAGGCATTAAAATAGGAAAACATTCCACCAGTGTTCTGGAAAAACATAATCAAACTTTATGAAAAAAAATGAGCATCAGCCCTGACCTCATACTATATATAAAGGTAGCCTAATATAGATTTTATACCTAACTGTATGGACTCTAATTATAAAATGTCTTGAAGAGTACATACAAGAAAATTTTCATGACTTTGGGTTTGGCAAATATTTCTTAAGTAAGATTAGCATTCCAAATTATAACAGAAAAAAAATCTATAAATTTAATTTTATCCTTTACAATTTTTGTTCTTTAACATAGGCTTTAAACAATGAAACAACAAACTTTTTGCAAAAATATCTGAGAAATAATCTTATATTTAAAAGATCTATAGTATATAAATCAGTCTTCTAACAATAATAAAAAATAAAAATTTTAAATGAACAAATATTTGAATATCACAAGAGTATATAAACAATATGTAACAGTATATAAACATATAATAACAGTAAATAAACATATTAAAAGTTTGATATCATTAGTCATTAGGAAAGGGTAAATTAAAACATAATAAGTTGGTAGTACTCTCTAAATTTAAGCATAAAACAACTGACTGTGGTAAGTTTTGCTAAACTTGGAGGAGCTCTCTGTCCCCAGAGCAATCCTGAAACAATCAGCCATTGAAAACCCTATGATAGCCGAGAAGCACTGACATAGTGCCAGGCATGGGACAGTGTTGGGGAGTGTTTCATTCTGTTGTACATAGGGTCGCTATGAATTGGACTGGACTCAGTAATACCTATAGACAACAAACAAAACATGTGGAAGAACTGGAATTCATGCCCTGTGGTGGAAATGTAAACTGGTACCCCTTTGGAATAGTTTGGCAGTTGCTTAAATAATTAAACATGCACATACTGTAGAATCCAGCTATTCCAGTCTGTGTTTCCCAAAGAGAAGCTAAAATATACTCCCATAGAAAAACTTTCTAAAATTTGTTCATACAGACTCAGATTTAATAGCACTAAACTGTAAACAGCTTACATGTCTATCAATATGTAAATGGCTAAACAAAATTTAGTGTATGCATACAATAGGATGGTAATTAGTAGTAAATATAAATGGCCTTTGGATAGATGCAACAATATAGATATAATAATTATGTTGAAGAAAAGAAGCCAGACACCTTTCTTCCCCAAGAAAGGCATGTTGTGTAAGATTCCATCTATATAAAATTTATAAAAATGCAAACTATAATTACAGAGAGCAGGACATTTGTTGCATTAGGGAAGGAAAGATTAGGGTCAGGAAAAGAGACAGGATGGGATTACAGAGGAGAAACTTTTGAAAGTAATGCATATACCCATCATATTGAACTGGTGATGGTTTTGTGAATAAATACATGTGTCAGAAGTCATCGTGGAGTCAAGCATGTTGACACATATCTATAGTCCCAGTATTTGGAAGGTTGAGGCAGGAAGGTTATGGGTTCAAGGCCAGCCTGGGCTACAAGAAGAGACCCTGTCTCAAAACAAAAACAAAAACATCATGCCATTGTTCACTGTGTCAGATTGATTATGTCTTAATTATAATTCAATAAATTGAAAAATATTGAATGTAAAATAACAAGATATCATTTAAAATATTGTAAATTATATAAAATTTAAAGTTTAATAATTTTTACAAATAAATGTATACATAAATGGAAATATTTTAAAACAAGAAAAGGAAAACATCATAGGAAAAGAGAGAGAGGAAGGAATCCCAAAAGAAAAAGCTGCAAGTACAAAGACCCAGAGGCAGGAAAGAACTTCTCTGTACCCAAAAGACTAAGGTGGCTGATAGCCAGTGAGAGCTGATAGGGGGCACTGGAGTCAGATGAGGTTGACAAGTTTGGAGGCTGTATGAGCCTCTTTTTAATTTTTATATTTAGAAAGGGTTTTCACATTATGTCAAAAGCAAAGGAATAAGCACTGAGAGATTTAAATAGGAAGGTATTCTCCAAACTGAAAAATTACTCTCTGTTGTAAGTATAAAATGCCTTAGAGGAAGGCAACAGTAGTAGTCAGGTGACCAGTTTGGGGTCTGTCTTATCATTAGGGCAGTAGCAGTTGAGAGGGAAATAGAATGCACTGGCAGAAATGATAGCACTTGGGTCAGCTGTGGGGACTGACGATGAAAGCGGTAAAAGGAAATTTCCTAGGTGACTATTTTAAGAATGTGGGAAAATGGAGTGGCAAATAGTAAAATTAAAAATGTGGAAGGAATAAATTGTAAGGGAAATATCGAACAGCATTAAGTTTTAAACATTGGATTTGAGGTTCCTATGAGGCTTCTTAAACAACAACATAAGGCTTCTATATGAAGTTCAGGCAAAGACAAGAAGATTCATGAAATTAAGTTTCCTAAAGCATGATCTGTACTGAAGATATGGATACATACAGAATCAATCAACCTGATCTCTGATTATTTTAGTCTTTTTCCCCACCACAGGGTATCACCATATGGCCCAGACTGGCCTTGATTTTATAATCCTTCTGCCTCAGCCTCCTCAGTGTTGGGATTACAGGTGTGCACCACCATGCTTGACCTGGTCCACTTGTTTTAGAAATAGATATTCTCAAGTACTTTCAGGAACCTTATTATTTTAAAGATACTTTGTACATGGTAAATACATTTTTTTAAAAAAAGAAAAACCTATTTTACTGGCAGTATAAACTGATATCCCTAGCTAACTGGCTGCAGTTAAACTCATATCCCTTTCTAACTGGCTGGTAGTATAAACTGATATCCCTAGCTAAGTAAAATGATATCTGTAGGGGTTCAGGGAACTCCCTGGTAGAGCACTTGTGCCTAACATATAAGGCCCTAGCTTTAATCCCCATCATTTCAAAAGAAAGAAGAAAAAGAAAGAAAGAAAGGGAAAAAAAGAAAGAAAGACAGGGAGAGAAAGAAAATGAGACAGAAAGAGAGAAAAGAGGAGGAGGAAGGAGGAGAAGGAGGAAAAAGAGAAAAAGAAACAGAAAAGGATTTCTATCTTACCCTTCTCAGAGTGTTCCTAAGTATTTTAATCTTTTTTTTTTAACTTAAACCAATTGAGTCAATTCATTTAGTATGATTTTAGGGTGATTTTTTGTGTGTACAGTCTTAAAGACATGAAATTAGCTAAAGTTCAATATGGGATTATTACCAATCCCCCAAAAAATCAGCCATTGAAAACCCTATGAGGGTTGCTATGAGTTGGACCCAACTCTACAGCAATCTAATAACAACAACGACAACGTGTTTTAAGTTGCTTTACTTCTGGTTAACTACTTTAACAAAGAATTATTGAGAATGTTTCACTCCACATGAACTAGAAGTATTTGGGGGCAGAGAAATGATAGTAAACATTGGTGCAGGTTCTGAACTAGATAATTTAAAAAGATTTACTTAGATATATCCAATTTTAGATTATTAGCAAACTAACATTACATTTAGCCATTCTGAAATGGCTGCTGGAGAAGTGTAGACACCACCTCTTAATGAGGACATAGGTAAAAATTAAAATTGATAAACCATTACCTCAAACATACATACTCCTCATAGCAGTTCAGAAAATCAGCTCATCAACTGTCTCCTTACAAGCCCATCACTGTCAATAAAGAAGTCATTTGGGCCAGGTGCTGTTGCACACACTTGTAGTCCTAGCAACTCAGGAGGCTAAAATAGGATTATAGGTTCAAGGCCAGAGGCAGTCTGCTTAAGTTATTGAGATTCTATCTCAAAATAAATTGTTTAAAAAAGGGGCTATGGTTTGTCTCAGTGGTAGAGCACTTGCCTAGCCTGTGTGAGGCCCTGGGTTCAAACCCTCAGTACCAGAAAAAAATAAGTCATCTGATAGTGATGGATATGAGAAGCAAAAATTAGATAAGGGCAAATGAAGACAAATCAAGATAAATATCTGTAGAGAAAAACCTTTATAAAATGATTCCTGAAAGAATTTTTTTCATTCACCAATCAACCAAAGATTTGCACATTGAAGGCTATTTCTAAAGGAGTTTTGATTCTATAGTAATAGAGATGACTTTTAGATACCACTCTTTACAGGACACGACTAACTGGAAAGCCAAATTATCTCTGTTAAAAGTACAACCATACTGCAAAAATTTTCTTTTGTTCTCATTGGTCAATTGGGGCAAACAAATATCTTCATTCTTTCCCTTAAAATCAACTTCTGCTACAATTGCTAGGGAGATGACATGCTTTTAGTAAAATAGGCCATTCTGGAGGTAATAGAGATTGGAATTAACTTGACAAGGCGAACAATATCCTATTTATGTTGCTACAGCAATGCAAATGCCATAACTTGAGAAAGAGTGAACATGGTTTTTGCTCTTTAGCCAGACTTTCTGAAGCACTGAGGTCTGTGTTGAAGCCATGATTGTGTTTGTGAGTGTGTTTGGGGGTATGGAATCAATAGTGTGGAGCTGCTGGTAGGATGATGAAATCTCTCTCTCACCAAAGGAAAAGCTAAGTGCTATATCTTCTGGCAGCAGGACTCTCCCAATCTTTGATGAGCACATCTTATCAGCTGCTGATCCTTACCTCTCTCGCCCGTAGAGCATCAAATTAGTCTACCAAATCTGGAACAGCAAAAGCTGGTGAGGATGATGGGCAAAGGAAAACTCAGCTTTCCTTCTTCTCCTTTCAGCGCCTCTGCGTGGTTTTGGGTCAAATAAAACAAAACTGAAACTAGGCAATTTCCTTCTTTCTTTACTTAACAACCAAAGGCAACCCCCTGCCCCAGCCATCCTAGTTTATGTAATAGATATCTACAATGGGTAATGGTCTCTGGTTTCATAAATGAGCAAGTAGAAAATCTTGAATTTGGTTTATTTTTAGACAAAATACCTTGATAAATTTGTTTTTACAAGTGAAGAAATTAAAAGTTAGACAAAATGATTTTCTCTCAGGTAATGAGAAAAGTTGGTATTGGTGCTGAGAATGAGATAGATGTGGGGGACATACCTCTCCCTGGGATACTGGGCACACAGTATCCTAAAATCAATATCAGTGTTAATGATAAGTTTTTTTTTTCATTTTTTTGTAAGTGTTCCTTATGCTGCTTATTTTCCTACAAGAAAGCACAGGTATTGGGGGCTGTGGTGATCTATCTTCCTAATTGGCATCTGTTGGACTCTCCTTTATTATCCTTCATGCATCGAGTAAGGAACTTTCAGTTACACAGCCAAATGAACCACTCTTATACCAGCACTGGTCCTTTTGAACACTTCATGGATACCTTGAGGAAGCCCTATGACAATTGCTGCTGCAGCATGACTCCAGTTCTTAAAGGTGCAGGTCCAGCCATGGCTGTTTCAAACAGTTTGCAGTTTGCCCTGGACTTTTTGCTATCATAAGCCTCAGTGAACTCTAGATGACCCTGTGACTGACTCAGGACAGTGAGGGAGAAATTTCCTGATGATGCAACAAAGGGATTGCTGTGATTGGGCCAAAGCGACTGATGTGATTGTCAAAAGGGACTATACTGTAATTGATCTAAACACCAATCTTCATTTGCATGAGGTTACTGTGATTGGTGTAAACTCCCCTTCTCTGGCTGTAAAAGAAGGCTGTTCAGCTCACTTAAGCAGAGCTGGCTGGGAGATACCTTCCTTTGTTGCCCATTCTGGTGCTGCAACATTAGCCCATTAAAAGGCTTCTCTCAAGTAGTCTTTGCCTACTTTTAGTAGTGCAGGTTGAGCTGGTAATATGAAGAAAGAAGCCACAGAGACAGCAGAACAGCAGTATAGCACCAGGAAGGGACCACAGAGGCAGTGGAATAGCAATGGCAGAGATATCAGAGCAGTCAGAATGTTGACTGCAGAAGCAACGAAGTGGTTAGCTGCTTGACAGCTAAAGAAGAGGTGAGGCTGCAAGATCAGTGACCAGTAGCAACAAAAGCAGCCACCGCCACAGCAACAACAACAACAAGCTTAAGGGATACGATCACTGCTTCCCAAATGGTGGCAACAGTGACAGTGCCATACCAGTAAGAAGCAGGTAAACAGTTCAAAAGAGTATGCAGGACAGGAAAAGGAGGGACAGTGGAAAAGAGGGAAAAGGCTGTAAAGGGCCAGAAACAGAGACTTTGCATCCTGGTTTGCATCTGCTGGAAGAGTTGTTAAGTCTTTAGCACAGAGGGTTTTAGACACCTTGGGCTGGGAAGCTACAAAACTGGCCATTGTTTAGGAATGAAGGATCCCAATACCTAGCCCTGCCTGGAAAGTGCAGTACTAGCTGTCTTCTAGGACTGAGAACACCAACCTCCTTGGCCTACATAAGAGTTGTAGCACTTATAGGCTCAGGACTTCTGACCACCTGGGCTTACATGAAAGCTGTAACAGTTCAAGAGCTGATGAACCTCAACTTCTGTGACCTACATAAGAGCTGTAACACTAGAAAGTATCACTTGGTGCTGTTGCTCCCACCTATCTGGTGTCATGGCTCACAGCCATCAAATAATCAGGAATGCTGAAGCTGCCAAAAAGCAGCACTTGAAAAGTGTCTCCTGGAATACCCATGATTTCTATCTAGAAAGAGGAAAAAGTATCTCAGCCAGGTTATTGTTGACAGGATTACTATTCAGAATTAGACCTATGCCATTGTTACTTCTAATTGTAATTGCAGAGAGATACAACTGTCTCCATATTAAAAAAAAATAAAAGACTTCTGTCTGAATAATGTTAATAAAAGTTTTTACTAGGAGACACATCATATTATAAATGATATATAAATAAATATGAATATTTTTTCCAAGTTGATTCCTTATAACTGAAATGAGCCTTCACAGACAATTTGCTGGTTGGGATATTACTACTCTTTATGTGGGTTCAACAACAAAAAGGAAAAGGAAACTAATATTTTTTTCTCCTCCTCCTCCTCCTCCTTCTCCTCCTCCTCCTTCTCCTCCTTCTTCTTCCTCTTCTTTTTCTTCTTTTTTGGCAGTACTTGGGATTAAACTCACAGCCCCATACATACTTTACAAGTGCTCTGCCCCTGGCTGTACTCCCAGCCTATTTTTTTATTTTTTATTTTGAGTCAAGGTGTCACTAAATTATACAGTCTACCCTTGACCTCAAACTCGTGATCCTCCCACCTCTACCTCCAGAGTTATTGATTACAGGTGTGCACCACTATGCCTGCATATTTCTTTACTTTCCATACAAATAAAATGCCTTAGGCTAAATCCTCTGTCTCTGGGTCTTTAGGATATCTTACCTCTACGCTTAAAGTGAGGAAGAACAAATCTCCATTTCCAACTTTAAAAACTGATTTTGCTCTCTCCTTGAATCCATAATACATGTCAGACATCTAAACCAAATATGCTATTTATGTATAAGATAAATAAGCTAACTTCAAGAAGCTCATTGAATATATTCTCAAACATTTTGTAAGTGTTGTTGCTAATGGGGCTGGCTGAATTTACAAGTAACTCAATTCAGGTTTTGCATGGAAACAAGGTCTTGTCTTCATTATTTTGGTAAAATAACACTTTGGCTGTGATAGATGAGCAAACCATAATCCTGTACTTAATTTTCCTTTTAAAATTCAGACAGATCCTCTCTTCTCGGTCAATCAGTTTTCTTATTTTGTAGTCTGTGTGATGCCTTAATGAAGGAGACCTTTCTTTGGTTTTAAAAGAACAGCTGCAATAAGTCTTTCTTTGTTTTTTAATGAAGTTTAGCTCTCAAACGAGTATACTGTGTTCTGACTGCCTCAATGATCTATCTTCAAATAAACAAGACAGTTTCTTCTAACACAGAGTTGGTCCTCTGAATCTGTTAGCTGTACATCCATGGATTCAACCAACCATGAGTTGAAAATATTTTTTAAAATACGTCTATAATGAACAGTACAGATATTTTTCTTCTCATTATTGCCTCAACAATATAGTATAACAGCTATTTACATAGTATTTATATTGTATGAAACAATACAGAATCTAGAAATAATTTAAAATATATGAGATGATGTGTACAGGTTATATGCAAATATGTCATTTTGTATAAGGGGCTTAAGCATCTTGCATATTTTGGCATTCATAGGGTGTCTTGTAACCAATCTCCTGACAATACTAAGGCAGGATTGTGTGTTTCTTCTTTCTACCCAATTAAAAATATTGCCAATGTTGTTGAGCAGTTTCAAACTATCAAAGCCAATTTGCCCTATATTAGCATAAACTGAAAGGCTAAGCTGTAGTGAAATTCAATATTTAGAATTCAAATGCTTTTTGTAAATCAAAGGGTAATAAGTATCACACTGAAAATCTTTTCTATACTTGTAAAGGGCATGGAAAATTTCTTCATTTTCTTTTCACTTTGCTCAATATTTCAAATTCTTGGTAAATTTTCAAATGTTTTTAATGATTTCTTCCTTTATCAAATAGTAATTTTACATAATCAGAATAAACAGGAAGCTCATGCCACTTTCAAATCCTTGAAAGTCACTTAAAGTATCACCATGCTAACTTGAGATTATGTTCTGATTTTTAAACAAAAGCAGCGTCTTTTTGAAATTCCCTCTTATAGAGAAGAGCTTCAGTGTGAATGAGCCACAGAAATGGAGCATGCTTGGCATGGATTCTGATGGCCCTGGCTCTCAGAGACGTTAAACATTCTATCAGCCCTGCCCTTTAGTGCTTGCCTGATCACGCAGAAATCAGAGAGTCAATTAGAATTATTAATACTCTTATTTTTTAGTATTTAAGATATAATAAAAATTAGTCAATATTTACACAGAAATTGCCCTGGTGATAAATACTTGAGTAACCAGAAAACATACATATAGAAGGTTAAATTTTTTACTATATATATATATATATATATATATATATATATATTACTGTATATATATATAATTAGAAAATAAAATTTAAAATTATGTACACTCTCTTATAAATATTATTAAAAACATTTCCTTGCTTCTTTGTTCTTCGTGAGATAAATAACATGTAATGTCTTTCAATTTTATGGGTTTTAACATTTCACAACATCTATATTTCTAAATATCTCTCTGTAAGACTCCAGAATAATTTCTGTTTCTCCTTAAAATGTTACATAGAACAAGAGCTATGTGCCAACTATAAAGGGATGTACGTCTGGAAGACTTTGATAACTATAATTCTTTTAAGAAAGATACAGACATCATTCTTTGTGAAGCAGGAATAAAATCATGCCCTCTATTCATTATCAATGGGCCTGCTCCTCCAGAATACATTACTATCTTTTATCTAATAGCCTATTACAGACTGTAGAGCATGTAAAAGCAATGATATTCCTCAAGGTCTAGAAATTTCATTTTTTATTTCAATACCATTATTAAATAACCCCTTAGATGGAAATTCAATACTGGCACACTATATGATAAGCTGTGTTAATAGCTCATGTTATGCAAGAATAGAGCAATTACTTGAAACTTAATAGTCAGCCAGTGAAAATGTGTAATTGGCCAGATTTTCATCCACAGTAATGTTATGTAGTTACCTTAGTGCTAGCAGATTAGAATGTGTTCCTTTGAAAAGAGCTAATAAAGCAGGGCCAGATAACTGAAGACGGGATTCCTTTCATATAGCTCTATTGGGATGTAGGGGACAGAAACATTTTTTTCTTGAACCAAAGTTGTAGTGCTAGAATGAGGCCTGAGCATGGAAGCTTGACCATACTGATGTTGCCTATATAAATATAAATATAAATATATATATATATATATATATATATATTCAAGAAATTAGGTTTTCTTTTAATGGAGATTCTTTATAATATGAATAATATTTTAAGTTTTTAACACAGTAAATGGAAAGGTTAATTTGAGTTTGTTAACTGCTGCAGAAAAAGAAAAAAAATCCAAAATACAAAAAGTTAGGGGTGAAGAAAGAAAAATAATCAATGCTGGCAAATTAGGTGATTAAGCATAATTATAATTAATGATGATGATGTTATTATATCCAGACAGCAGTGATACTGGGATGCCCCAGTTAGAAAAGGAGAATAATCATGAAAATTTTGAAATGTTGTCTTTTCAGTGGCAGTTACACAGTTGTGTACTTGTGGAGTTGAAATAGATCATTCTTATGGCATTCTACAATTCAGTAATGATATCCTTTGTTCTACTCCAGTGGTAACAAACCCATAGAAAATTACTGGTCTAAAAATTAAGCCAAGGGTAGCATTTAAAAAGAGACTATAATTTGAAATTCTTGGAAAAACTTTATATATCCCAGAGCAAGAAGTAAGTTAATGACTGGGAGAGCTAGAGAAGTCACAGTTAACAAGTTAGTTTGGGTGGCAAAAAGAAAATTAGCTCTCCTTTCCTTCTACTCATTTGTGCTAAATGAATCACAAGGCAGTGCTCTCAGTATCTGAAAGAGTCTTTAATGACACAGTTGTTTCATGTTTTATTTAGTTTCCCTCTGTTATTCATGGGGTTCAAAAGTGAATCCAAATGAAAGATACCTGGGAGACAATTCGAATGAAGATGCCATATTGTAATCAGAATTGTTCCCTTTACCTGACAGCCATGGCATTTGTACCACATCTAACTCCTTTGGCTCAGATCCTTCTTTCCTTAGTCAGTTTTGTCTCCCAGAAGCCATCTCACCCTTTTCCCAAATGCATTTGTATTCAGTACCTTTTCTCTATCTAGGAAGTTGTGGCCAGCTTTGAATATAGCTCAAAGCCTCCCAAATCTCATGAAAATCAACTTTGGAATGTTTTCTCCACCTATTTACCAAGCAGACCTAATGCTGCTTGGACTAAGCACAGATTAAGTTTGAGTTCCATTTTTATGCTTGCTTGGATCTTGTATATTTTTAATGATCTGGGTGGGGCTGTTTAGTTTGCTTTCTCACAGTGTAAAGCCAGGATTAAAATACTGATCCACCTGGAAAGATTGCTAAGTAAATAGTTTTGTAGCTGAAAAGTAGAATCTATTTTAAGCCTTCAGTTCTGACTTTTATTGTCACAATATTTACAATCCAATCTACCTGTGAACACTGTGTTTGCAAGAGTTGTCATCACCTGCAGAATTTGTAAGAAATATTTATCCACCCTGAACAAGAGAGTGGATTTTTGTTGTGCACTGTTTGGATTGAGCCTGAGTAAGTAGCAGAAATGCTCACTGTGGCTAACCGTGGTGGGTGAATGAGGATTGCTATCAGTGCTTTCAGTTTCTATAACTGAGTAATAGGCCCATTTGAAATGATAATTTCAACTTTGAATAATTTTGGACTAAAAAATGATAGTAAATAAATGATTAACAAATAGAGAAAAACAACCCACAGCAAATTTCTGTCCCCATCCATATTATATGTTTACCTACTTAAAATATTTGAACTAATAATTTCAATTTTCTTTATATTATTGCTGAAGCCTGATGTGAAAACTTTGGAACAAACACTAGTTATCCCACTCTTTACTCAGAAAAATTGGTATCTACTCAGCAAGAACATTATGGTCTGATAACAGAATAGCTCTGCCTCTGGGTTGTCTGTTGATACATAACAATTTTTCCCAAATAATGTGAGCTTAAAACAATAAGACATTATTATCTCACACAGTTTTTGAGGGCTAAGAATCTGGAGCAGCTTAGCTGGATCTTTATAACTCCAAGTCTCTCACGAGGCTCGCTTGGGCCTTATATAATTTGCCTGAGGCATGATTAATCAGAAAGCTTGACTGAGGAGAGAGGGTCTGACTTCAAACCCACCTGCATGGCTGTTGGCAGGAGACTTCACTTCCATGCTAGCTGGGCCCCTCCATTTGACTGCTCACAAATCAGCAACTGGCTTCCAACAAAGTAAGAAGGGTGGGGAGAAAGAGCCAATTGTTACTACATATTTATTAGAAGAAAATCACTAAGTCCGGCCAGTCCTGAATAAGAGAGGCTTATAAAATGGCAGAGATGCAGAGTGGTAGGGACCACTGGAGCCATCTTGGGTCATGGCCACCACAGTCACCAACTTTCTGACTGAACTTGAATATGGCACCCCACTTCTTAGATCCTTTGTTTTTTCTTCTTACAAATTTAGGGATTTTACTGTATAATCTCTTCTATATCTGTTTCTTAAGAATAATGATACATTGGAGAATGATTAGTACTGGGGTACTTGGATAGAAACATACTCTTGAATGGGAGAATCTAACTGAAGTGTGCATACATTAATTCCCTAATGCAATTGCTGATATTTTAATTATCTGAGATAGCTTTCAATCTTATTACAATTATCAGTAATAATTGTAATTAAGTATTTTAGATTATTTTATGTCATCACTTAAAGATCATTTCTCAAATTCCCTCATCTTGGGATTCATATGTTGCTTCTAATCACAAGCCTGTTTACATTTATACATAATATTTTTGTTAAGAAAAGAAAACAAATAACATGTGTTAAGAATGTACTATATGTCTGGCACTCTTCTAAATGTTGTTTTAATCCACTTGTCAATCCTAGTGAGGAAAATCACAATGATTTGCTTAGGTCATGTATGCCCTGGCACAATCAGTATTTGATACCAGACAGTCTGGCTTGAAAATTCAGGCTCCAACATCTGCTTTCTCCTATGCACGAGAGGCTACAGAACTTGCACATAATTCTAAAACAAATTCAAAAGAAGGACCAAGAAGATGAAGCAGCTTACTTGTACAATCACACACCAGAGAATTCAAAATCACAGAAGATACTGTGATGATTTTAGAATGACTCAGCACTTTAAATGTATTTAGATCTAAAACTTCCAGGAAAATAATAGTAAGGAGGCTGGCTGCCTACATCAGATCTAAATTAGAATTTTGAACACATAAAACATTGTTTAAGTTCTCAGAAGTCAGTGTGAATCAATTCCTTAATTACATGACAACATCAGTAATTTTACATTCCAGAGACGTAAAGTTTTTCCTCATTGCTATAGTGTCTGCTATATACAAGGGTTTTTCTCTTTTATCCAGAATGTTAAGAAAGAGCTGGGATTGAGTGTGGGATAAAATGATGGTGGCTATATATGAATTAACAAACACTAGTCTCAGTAAACATCAATCATTTCTTTTGTTTTTGTCTTCTGAGTAAATCACATGCTTGAGGATCCCCAGAATACTTTATAATGAGGTATACACAATGACTAAAACTTCTCTGAAGGTTTTTTCCAATATTTGACCTGTTTTGTTGAGCTATTCCACAATTTAGAGAATATCCTGAGCATATTTTATAGCTGCTTTTGTGAAAACAGCAGAGAACACATAGCTTGTATCTCATGCTTTGAGGAAATGGTCATATGAGTTAGAATATCAACACTAAATTTTCTTCATTTTTACTATGTTTAATGTAAATTAATTAATTCAAAGAATACAACAGTTTTTGTACAGAGTAGGAATGGAAAGATAAAATATGGTCCACTAAGCTGGATTTGAACTTCAGATAAACCACAAATAAAATACATAGCAAAAAATTTGTGACACACTTATATTAAAAAATACTCATTGTTTGTGTATGAATGAGATTTAACTGCACATCTATATTTATTAAATCTGGTAAATTTAATTTTGGGACTTCCAGAAAGCTTAAGAGGGTTGTTCCCTTTTATGTTTCTTGAGTTCGATGTTTTTATTCCTAAACCTTAACTTTAGCTTATAAATTAAGTAATTTCCATAGCTTAGAAGAAAAAGCAGAGATTTTGAAGAAGAGAGTCCAAGTTCTTATCTAGCTCTGCTCTTTACTACATTAATGATCAAGAGCAATGTATTTAACATGTCTGTATTTTATTTTTCTTACTGGAATTACAGGGATGATAAAACCCACCTCAGGGTAGTCGTATAAGGATTACATATATCAAAAATCCTTGAGATTTTTTCATTGAATACCTTTGGAATATATTTTTATTATCATCCCTATCTTTCTTGCTGCTGTAAAAATATGTGGCTTGAATTTCTTCGAGCCTTGCCTGCCTATAAGGACAAATGGTGTCAATTTAATAATAATAAATAATTTGAATTTTATAAAGCTTTCTTTACATATGTTGTAGTGTTGACACACACTCTGGATTTTTTTCATTTATTTTTGGAAACATCAAGATATGTCTCATATGTTTTTGTAAATTCTTCTATTTTCCATCTCCAACCAATTTTTTCTTCTTTTATGTCCATGAAGCATTTTAACAATATTTATCACCCTTGGCCCTCCAGCTTCTGATATCCTTATCACTGTCAATCTTTCTTTCTTTTTGTATTAATGTCTTATGCTTTCAAAGCTGTATGCCTTGATGGTATACAAAAGCATAATACATTACTTAGTCCTAAGTATATAAAGGCCAAACTGTATTCTGATATTAATAGAACAATTCTCTCCTCTCCCCTTTGTCATTTGAGGTAGCTGAGAGGCTTCTACTTTGTTTTTCATGTTTCAAAATTTTCCTTAAAAATTGATCATTGTGGGGCCCAAGCCTCCTCTCTTTTTCCTTCCCTTCCTCCCTTCCTCCATCCCTCCTTCCCTCCCTTCCTTCCTACAAAAATAAAGTGTTTCAAAAGAAAAAAAAAAAAAGCTTAACAACAAAATAACGAATAATCCAACCAATAAATGGGCAAATCATCTGAACAGACCCTTTCAAAAAAAGTACAAAATGACCAATAAATGTATGAAAAATGTTCAACATCTTTACCATTCAGGGGAATGTAAATCAAAATGACCCTGAGATTTCAGCTCACTTCATTAGTGTCTGCCATCAAGAAAACAACAAAATAACAAATACTGCTGGTGATTATGTGGAAGAAAAATCAACCATTATACATCATTGGTGGAGATGTAAATTATTATAACCACTATGGAAAACAGTACAGATATACCTCAATAGGCTGAAAATAGAACTACCATATGAACCAGCCGCCTGCAGCCATAGCCCTGTGGCATTCAATTCCATCAGATCTTGGAAGCTAAGCAGGGTCAGGCCTGGTTAGTACCTAGATGGGAGACCACCTGGGAACACCAGAAGCTGTAGGCTTGGGAGAAGGACCTGGCAACCCCCTCCCAAAAATCAATCTGCCATTGAAAACCCTATGAATAGCAGAGAAGCACTGACAATAGTGTTTCCCCTGTTGTACAGAGGGTAGCTATGAGTCGGATACCGACTCGATGGCACCTAACAACAACAACAACATGAACCAGCTATATCATTCCTCCATATATACCTAATAGAAACAAAGCATACAATAGAGACACCTACTTACCTATGTTTATTATGGCACTATTCACAATAACAAGCTTTAGAATCAACTACAGAATAAACAATGGAATATTATTGAGCCATAAAGGACAGAAGTATCATTTCATTTGCAGGAAAATGTACAAAACTAGAGATTATCATGATAAATAAAATAAGTCAACTGCAGAAAGATAAATATCATGTTTTCTTTCATATGTGGAAGCTATGATTTTATAAAGATGACTAAAAATTAGTAGAGGGACTACTACTAAAGAAGGGAAAGGAAACCAGGGGAAGGAGGAAGCTAAGAGAAAAGTAAGAGAGGGCACTAGGGAATGTGGATATGATGAAAACTTGATAAAAGCATGTATGGAAATGTTACTGTGAACATCAGTAATATGTACTATTAATATGCACTAATAAATTCATGACAATTGAGTTATCCTGAGGATAAAAAGAATAAGAAATAAAGTAAAATAAATAAATAAATAAAACCCTGACATGTCTACAACGATTTCACTCATTCAGTATTAAGTGGAAAGAATTCAATGTGGAAGTTTTTGTTGGTAGGTGCCATCGAGTCAATTTTCAACTCATAGTGACCCTAAGTACAACATGCGAAACACTATTGTCAGTGC
Source organism: Pedetes capensis (assembly GCA_007922755.1). Taxonomy (NCBI): domain Eukaryota; kingdom Metazoa; phylum Chordata; class Mammalia; order Rodentia; family Pedetidae; genus Pedetes; species Pedetes capensis. Next base: position 54,296 of record VMDO01007881.1, read on the forward strand.
TTCTCTGCTGTTCATAGGGTTTTCAACAGCAGATTGCTTTTTGGGAGTGGGTTGCCCCATCCTTCTCCCAAGCCTACAGCACCTGGTGTTCCCAGGCCGTCTCCCATCCAAGTACTACTACAGGCCCGACCCTGCTTAGCTTCTGAGATCTGATGGGATCGGATGCCACAGGGCTACGGCTGCAGGCTAATGTGAAAATAGGAAAAAAAAAAAAAATCAAAATCTCATACTATTTATAAGAGATAAACTGGACAAAGGAGTGTTGAAATTTAAAACTGCATAAGAAGAATCAGGGGAATGTGATGCAACTATGGACTTTTTTCTGTTTTTAAGTGAACATACAGAACGTACAGAAGTCTCTGTATGCTCCATGTTGGAGTAGAGATTTTCAGACACTTTTGAGTTTGAAAAATAGTACTACTTGGTGGAGTGATAAACTGAGGAACTATCAGAATTAAAATAAATTGTTTCAGTTATCAAAATTCAAATATCTCATATTGTGCATGATAATGGCAAAGTTATGTCCTAGTCAATCAGAATTTCTTAAAATCCTGCAAATGCGTTGTTGTTATTAGGTGCCACTGAGTCGTGTCCAACTCACAGCAACCCTCATAGGGTTTTCAATGACTGTTTATTTCAGGATTGCTTAGGGAATGGATTTCCATGTCCTTCTCCAGTTTTTGCAATAATGAGGATTGAATTTAGGATCTCAGAGACCGAAAAGCAGCACTCTACCACCTGAGCTAAAGCTGACTGCTTTTTGACACTGTTTCTTTTTAAAAGCTAATCCAGATTTCCTGGAAAGTTCCTTTATCCTCGTCTTCCTAAAATTGTCTTATTCTTTTCAGTAACAATCTTCCTTCTGCCTAAAAGTTTATGCCTTCTAGCACAGAGACAGCAATTTTACCACTATGCCTCCTGCAAATATTTCAATCGCATATGCCAGTTTATATATTTAATTATATTTATATGTGTCTCTTTTATTTTTTCAGAGGCAGAGATCATATTCTATTCATTTCTGTGTAAACAGTGTCCCTTCAACACAGAGCTTCATATATAACATTCCTTTTGGTGAATGTTTGGTGAATTGAACATGGCAGAATTATTGTCCACAAAGTGGGAAAAGCAAGTTTGGATCATTTCAGTCTACCACTTGTATTAGTCTTAACTATCAAGCATGTTTAACACCTGGAGAAATTATAAAAAAGTCTATGGAGATATGAACAATGTGATATGCCAGGAATTGAAAGGCATTAATCTTTTGGTACCTAGGTACTCATTCTAACATCATATGTATGTTTTGTTATCCTGCCCGGAGTCCAGATGAATTTTTATTAGTTCATCAAACAATATAGTAGATTTAGCTTCTAATTAAATCAGTATAATTAGTATCATCTTAAAATAAAACAAATGGGATTGCTAAATGGGCTTGGATATTTATTTATGACTTTTAGTGCTTAATAAATTTAAATGAAATAAAAATGTAATATACCTCCCTATGATTCAATGCATAAATTTTTGATAGCACCAGCTGATGTTACAGACTTTGCCTAGTCTTCTGAGTTCTAGAGCCTTTACTTGATTGAGACAAATTTTCATTCACAGAAAATTCAAGACTTTATCCCTGAAGCAAATATGTTTTTAAAATTTCTACACCAAAACCTTGTTTGTTCATAATATACATGAAATAATGAATTTCAGTTAATTTAAAATTTTTGATGAGGAGATGCTAGTCCAGAGGGGTTTCTGCAAAGTATATTTCTACAAACTATCACTAATGATGAGATGAGATGAGATGTTGTTAGTAAGGAATGTGGGTCTAGGAATCTGGCAGCAAACATCAGTCTTTGTGTTCAGTGTTTAAGGAAATTTAGACACAACATAGAGATCACAGTAGATAATACAAGTAGGGTTTATTGTGAAATACAGTTTGTCCTTAAGGAATAATTACCATGGAAAGTTGAGTCATCTGAAGAAGTTTAGACAAACCTAGAAAAGAACTTGGAGAAGCCTTATTTTTTTGAGTGAATTGGCATAAGAATATTTTCCAAGGGAAGGAGAAGCCAGAGAGAGCAGAAGGAAAGTTAAGCAAGCTTTCTAGAAGGAAAAGCACCTTGCATAGATAGAGAAAATGGTGCCCTTGGGAGAAGGGGTGGCTGTATGCAGCTGCACCTAGAAGGGGGAGATGTGTGCATGACTAGCCAAGAGGAGAAGGAGGAGGAGAGAAGGGAGAAAGTGAATGCACGTTCTCTCTGGTTTTGATTGAACTACGGCATGATGGGATTTAGCTCACTTGGTAGAGTTCTGCTCTATAGTCTCTGAGGTCCCAGGTTCGATTTCCAGCCCCTCAAAAATGGGAGAAGGTCATGGCAATCCACTCCCAAAGCAATCCTGAAACAATCAGCCATGGAAAACACTATGAGGGTTGCCATGAGTTGGACAGGACTCAAAGGCACCTAACAACAACAAGGCATGCTCAGTGTGATATTGTCTTGGGTGCCTATCCCTGGGCATCTAGTGTGCGATGAGCCCTGAGCATGAGAACTCAAGCTTTACCTGTGAAAGCTCCTTGTTTAGTAATCTTGTGTGATTAGTGTGTATGGAGCCTAGGGTGTTTTATGAAGTGGCTTAATGGATTTATTTGGCATATTTTGAAAGAACTGACCAATAGATAGATGTCTTGGAATGGCCCACCTTTGTTTATAACTGGCAGCTATTGATCTTGGATTAGGGTGTGGGGTCCATAAGAATGTCCTTCCACTGTGCTAGAAGAGCATCATGGCTTCACATATTATAGCTAAAAACAGGAACCATTTTCAAACTCCTTTTCCTCCATTTTCCCTGCTAATAACTGAGCTAACTGTCTAACACTAGGATCAATCGTGAGAATTCATTAAGGATTTTTATACCCAACACTGAGATACATGCTTGGCACTTAACTGTCTCAACCTTCTAGGAGATGGACATTATTATTATCCTCATTTTCCTAGGCTAGAAGCTGTGGGAGGAGTCTGAATCAAGACCCTGTTCTCTTAAAGAAATTATTCAGATTTGCTATGAAATGGGCACATTTTTGTTGAAGTTATAATTAGTATTTGCTAACTGTCTAATTTTTCCCAACACTATGACTACCTTGCATACAGTAACCCATGGTAAACTAGATGCCAGTATTGCTACTGCATCCTAAGCAAGTTCACATCCACCAAGGCCAGTGGTCATGTAGTCATTAATGATGTGGCCACAAGGAAAAGTTTTCTATGGTCCAAAGTGTCTGCACCTCTTTTTCTATCTATCCTCACTTTTCCAACTGGAAAGTTTTATTTTTGAAATGTACACTTTTATTTCTAATGATGCTTTGTCTGGGGTTTAGCCTTCCTATAATTATTCCAGTGAATTGCAAAGTTCTTCCTATGGATCTATGTACTTTATGCCTAATTATATCACTGATGGCACTGTTTTCCTAAAAAAAGTTTTAGAAAAGCTGTTTCCACGGTGGGTACTGAAAACACCATAACACAGGACAACTCAGTTAATGTTAAATGAGATTCTTTTCTAGTGAATCTTCCTACAGACTGCTAACAAGTTCTATAGAATTAGAAGATGGATAGATTAAGAGCTTTAGTCATAGCAAAAAGGATTTGATTATAAACATAAAACTGAATGAAGAATACAGCCTGGAAGCAAGTAGCTGAAAATATAGTTTTCATCTTCTTAAGATAATAATGCTAAATGCACTCATTTCATTTAAAAACTAAATTATTGTAACTGTGGATTAAAAATATGCAAAAAATAAAAGTTTTAAGTAAAGTATTATAAAAAATAGGAAACTGTCTCATTTAATAAACTAATGAAAAGTTTAAGAACTCAAGAAGCTATAGAAACTCAAAAGTTTAATTTAATCTCTTTAGTTTTTGTTTTCCATTTGAAGTAATTATATAGATCCTTCCAAATGAGCCCATTGGGGTTTATTTCCCCATACGTAGTTTATAAACTATAAAGAAATTATTTATAATTTTTGAAATATATGAAATGTGCCCATTTCATAGCAAATCTGAATAATTTCTTTATAAAGAACTACGTAGTTTATAAATAGGTGAAAGTAACTAACAATTATTGTGAAAATGTAGGTTTCTGAGTGTTTGTGTGTACCTAGATTTCTGAATGTTGGCATGGGTTTATATATTTAATATTATATTTTCACACCTATAATTTCCAGAATTGTACTTGATATAGTCCACCACACTGACATGTGAACATAGTTTATTCACTTATTCAGTGCATATTTATTAAAAGCCTAACATATGACAAGCACATTACCAGGTGCTTGGTGCACATTAATAAACACCATAGCTCCAAACCTCTTTTACTGTGAAGTATATGCTATAATGGAAGAAGAAAGACAATAAACAAAAATCACAGGGAATGAGTAAACTACATGGTATATTAATACATAAATACTATTTAAAATAGATCATTTAAAGAGAATTAGGACTACTAGGGAGGATGTAATGAGGCTACTATAGGCTTCACTGAAAAGGTAAAATGGGAAGGACCAGAGACTTTGCGCTGTAGATACCTGGAGTAGGGCAATAAGCACAGTGAACAGAGGCATTATTGCTGTTGAGTGCTGTCAAGTCAGATACGACTCATGGTGACACTGTACAACAGAAGAAACACTATCCAACACTACGCCATGCACATCATCTTTTTATGATTGAACTCAATGTTGTAGCCAATATATTTCTTCTCATTTTGAGTCATTTACCCCTTATCAAAAGTAGGTCTTGGGAGTTTTACTCCATTCCTATCATTAAAATCAACTCTACTTTGAGGGGGCAACCCTTCCCTTTCCAGCCTGCAAGGCACATTTTCTGGCACCATACTTGACAGTTTTTCTCTGCTATTCATAGGGGTTTCAAAAGCTAATTATTTTAAGAATGGGCTGCCAGGCTTTTCCCTAGTCTGTCTTAGTCTGGAAGCTCAGCTGAAACCTGTCCACCATGGGTGGCCCTGCTGGTATCTGAGATACTGATAGCATAGATTTCAGCATCACAGCAACATGCAAGCCCCCACAACAGGACAAACTGGCAGATATGTGGGATAAAGCAGAGGAGTAGCCAGGGCAAAGGCTACCGTAGGCAATTATGAGGAGCATGGCATGAGCTGACCTACATTTTGTCAAGATTCATTTTGATTTCTAGAATGTGTGTGTATGTTGGGATGGATGGAAGTACTAGGTTTCCCAAAAGAGATAATAGTTACTAGAAGGGTGATAACACGGGGTTCTGAATTTATTCTGAAAGTTGACTTAGCTGGATATCCTGAGAGATTGGACACAAGTGATGAAAAGAAGAGGGGAATCAGAGAGGCCTCCAAGGTCTTTGCCCTGAGCAACTGGAGAGATGAGATTGATCTTAGCTGCTATAGAAAAGATTGTGGGTAGAGTCACACTGAGTGGGACAGGAGGATGAGAAGGTCATGCACGGGCAGGAAGAACGTGAGATGTGCACTAGACATCTGAGTTGCAATTGGATACAATGGCTCTTCCCATGAAGAATAACAACTCTGTCTCCATAGTTACTCTCCCTCTCTCTTATGCATGGAAACCATCCCAAATATAAAAGGCTTCATCCCTGCTATCCTGGTGCAGCTCACACTTTCCTTAACACACAGACTCAGAAAAGCAATGCCACCTGGTTGATGTTGGAGTGTAAGAATAACCCCACTGGTTTTCTTTCTAGGTTACATATAAAGGTGACTCAATTTCTCCAAGTTGTTGTTTTAATGACAAAGATTTCTTCTAAATAGATACTTTAATATTTAAATATGAAGAGACATGCACAAAACCCAGGTCATTCTGGTTGATAACTTAGGACTCTCATGTGGAATGCCTATGGTTTTCTAATCTTCCTGTGAGGGGAAGTAGCCATCGAGGGTCCTAGAAATTGGCCTTTGGCTTTTCTGACAGTGAGCTTTCCCTAAATTGCTTTGTAACTGTCAATCTCTTCTTAATTTTTCTTTTTTTAGTTGGTAGGCTGAAAGGAAGTGGAACAACAGTTCTGTATTTTGCAAGCAATGAAGGTATATCTGATGGGATTCCCAGGAAAGCAATCTTTCTGATTTCCTAATAAGCAAACATTTTGATTGATGGTATGAGGAGGAAAGAGATCTGATTCTTTTTTAACAATTACATCTCTTCACGTTGCCTATTCTCATTTCTCTCAGAGAACTAACATATTCTATCCCTACTATCTACTAGAATTTAGCAAAGAGTCTGTGAAAGTCCACAAGAAATTACTTCCCTGGCACCTAGAAACCAGAAAGAAGGGTATTTAATAGGAAATAATTGAAATAAAATCTAAAACACATGTAATAAAAATACTCCATTCCATTTCAAAAGCAATTTGTTAAGTGTGTTCAGACTTTCACTCTGTTGAAGAAAAATGCTTTACATTTCTTTGAGTGTGGCAATAACGAATTAGGTAGTAAATGACAAGAGATGTATGTGAAATTTATTCTGGTTAGTGGATTGATTTTGTTTGTCTTTCTTGTGGCACATAAACACAGATATCAGGAGACAATCTCTTTGTCCATTCATCAAAGTCTGGAACAATGCTGACATAGCAGCTAATACAGCTGCATTATCTGTCTACCTACTTGTTCCTTTCCATTTTATACAGTAGGACTTTTTTATCTGAATATAAATCAATAGAAAGAGAACATTCAAGCTATTTTGAATTCTAACCACTTGCATTGAGACATAAACCCTTTTGATTATGCAATATTTCCACATATCCAGCCATTTAATAAAACTACAGCTGACTTTTTCCCCATTATCCTGAGTTTGTGAGTCTGAAAGAGAAGCAAAGCACATAAAAATGTATTTCCAAAGAAATCATTTATTCTTTTAAAAAAGTTTGTAGCCAGGGCTGGGAGTGTGGCTCAGTGGTAAGCACTTGTGTGGCATGCAGAAGGCTCTAGGTTTAATCCCAGCATTAAAGAAAGTGGCCTCTAACTCATGATAATCCTTTTGCCTCAGCCTTCTGAGTACTGGGACTATAGGTGTTCATGACTAGCTGAAAATAGCATATTTTAAAAAGTCTATGCATGTAATGCCTGCAGCCGTAGCCCTTTGGCATCCGATCCCGTCAGAGCTCGAAAGCTAAGCAGGGTTGGGCCTGGTTAGTACCTGGATGGGAGACTGCCTGGGAGCACCAGAAGCTGTAGGCTTGGGAGAAGGACCTGACAACCCCCTCCCAAAACTCAATCTGCCATTGAAAACTCTATGAACAGCAGAGAAGCACTGACAATAGTGTTTCCCCTGTTGTACAGAGGATTGCTATGAGTCGGATACCGACTCGACGACACCTAACAACAACAACAATTTTATAATAGCAAAGTAAATTCTTATGAATTTTTTCCCAGTATAATAACATTTAAATGGAATGGGCAATTTAAAGGCTACAAGGAACAGCAGATTTCCTCTTTAAGCTACAACCATGAGGAACTCTAACACTTCCCACTGCAGGTTTCATGAACTGTTGTTGTTGTTAGATGCTGCTGAGTCAGGTCTGACCTATAGCAACCCTCATAGGGGTTTTTATGGCTAATTTGGGGGAGGGGGATTGTTTTTGGGAGTGGACTGCCACCTCTGTTTCCCATTTTTATGGTGTTGAGGATTGAACCTGCATGCTTAGAGAATGCAGAGCAGTCACTCTACAAACTGAGCTAAACCCTAGCCCCCTCATAAGCTGTAGAATGTGAAATCTCTGCACTTTTACCCGATACGGTACTTTAGGAGTTTGAGCTTCTGGTTTTAGCAGTTATCACTCTTCCTATGGAAGTAAAACAATAAAGGAATAGGATTTAAAAAACACTAGTAGGATCAATGGTGAGGTACAAAATAAAAGATTCCTGTTGCTTAAAGAGCTCCAGTTGGATAGGTTGTTTTCTTTACATATTATAGAGAAAAGATGACAGAAGTCAAGTCAGAAAAGCAAAATATAAATTTACTTTAATCATATTTGAGTAGTAAAACCACAGATTTCTCTATAACCATAAGACTGAATGAACATAGAGTATGTATTTACTCAAATAATTATTAATCTCTGTCTATATAACTCCATTGTATCTTTCTCTTTTTCCATTTTTCTTTTATGTAATAATCTTTATAATACTCAGCATATTTCCTTGGGTAACCTACTTCATAAGGACAATTATATTCAGAGGGTGGCTTCTGGAAACTACTCAGTTATTTAGGGACACTTTGGTGGATAGAATGAACGGATGATCATATACCCTATGGATTTGGTTGAAATCATACAATGATTGTCAAAATGTTATCCCCAGAAGAGGAGCGTAAGAATAATATTGAGGAGGGTAAGATCCAGGTTTCTGGGTCTCACCCTCAGAGATTCTGATTCAGTAGGTCTTCTCAGGATGTGGAAGTTTTTGTTTCTAGCATGTACAAAGAACAGGTGATGCTACTGGTCTAGAGACTGCACTTTGAGAACCATTGAATTATGTCATCTCAAAACAATTACTTTGATTTTCTTTTGTAATTTTAAACTGCTTTTGAGAAAAGTTCCAAAAAGTCCCTAAAGTCAATATTGTTAGGAAGAGTTTTTGTTTTTTTAATAAATAAAGGTTGGTGGGGTACAGAGTAATAAGTCTTTTGATATATCCATTATGCAATGGTTATATCATCTGTGGCCATACCACCCTGGTGTCCTATCCCATCTGATGTCAGAAGCTAAGCAGGGTCAGCCTGGTTAGTCCTTGGATAGGAGACTATCTGGGAATACCAGATACTGTAGGCTAAGGAGAAGGACCTGACAACCCATCCCAAAATAATCAGCCATTGAAAACTCTATGAATAGTATTGAAGCACTGACATAGTGCTGGGTATGGCACAGTGTCACATAGTGTTTTAATCTGTTGCACACAGGGTCGTTATGAGTAGGACCTAACTTGACAGCATTTAACAACAAAACTATTACATCACTGTTGCTTAGAGTTTCATCAACTTACATATTTTACAGAGCCATTTAAATTAAAGAAGAGAAAGAAAGAAGATAGAAAAATAGGAATTTTAATTAATATATAATAAAAATCATATATAGTCATGGGTTATATTCATATGTTGTTGATGTTGTTAGGTTCCATTGAGTTATGTCCGACTCACAGCGGCCCTCATAGGGTTTGCAATGGCTGATTATTTCTGGATTGCCTTGTGAGTGGATTGCTATATCCTTCTCCCATTTTTGCAGTGATGGGAATTGAACCCAGGACCTCAGAGATTGCAGAGCATCACTTTACCGACTGAGCTGAATCCCAGAAAATATATATATTTTCCTCTCCCCTTGCCCCTCTACATTGCTTTCCCTCTCCTTCTGCCTTTCGCTAACTTCCACTTCCACTGGCTAATCCCCTCTCCATTTCTTTGTACTCTGCTTAGATAAGTATGACTGTTGACTTTTGTAAATCTACATATGTACAGTTTTTCTTCCCCTAAATTAGATTCACCTCCCACATATAAGTGAGAACATATGATAATTCTCTTTGGGACTAGGCTTGTTTGATTAAGATGATGTTCTCCAGTTCCATCCATTTTGCTGCAAATAACATAATTTCATTCTTTTTATTGTTGAGTAATATTCCATTGCACATATATAACAAAATATTTCGATCCACTCTTCTGTTGATGGACAGCTTGGTTGATTCCATACCCTTGTGACTGTGAAGAGTGCTACATTAAATATAGAGGTGCAGGTGTTCCTGTGGTATGGTGACTTATCTTCCTTTGGATGTAGTCCCAGGAGTGATACACCTGGGTCATATGGCAGTTCTATTCTTAGGTACCTTGATCTTTTCTAAGGTACCTTGATATTGATTCCTGTTTTTCATGTGTTTCTTGGCCATTCATATTTCTTCATTTGAGAACTGTCTGTTCAGTTCCATTGCCCACTTAAATACTGGGTTATTTATTGTCTTGGTGCATGATTTGTTAAGTTCCTTGTATATTCTAGAAATTAGACCTTTGTCAGATGTGTAGGATGCAAAGCTTGTCTTTCATTCTGCGGTCTCTCCTTTTACTCTGTTAATTGTTTCCTTTGCTGTGTGCAGTGTTTAATTAAAGATCTTCTGCAATGCTGGCTTGGTGGTCATGAATTGCTTAAACTTTTTAATATCATGGAATGTCTTGAACTTTCCATCTATGTTGAAAGATAGCTTTGCTGAGTACAGTAATCTTGGTTGGCTGTTATTTTTTGTCAGGACTTAAATGATGTCTCACCATACTTTTCTCACCTTTAAAGTTCTATTTTGAAGTCAACTGATATTCTGATGGGTTTGCCTTTGTGAGTGAGTTGGAATTTCCCAATTGCAGCTTTTAAAAGAGCTTCTTTGCTCTCTAGATTTTGTCTTCCAGTTATCATGTGTCATGGAGAGGATCTGTTGTGGTCTACTCTCTTTGGAGTTCTGGATGCTTCAGTTGTATAGGTATCTGTTTTTCTTCCCTTAATTTTGGAAAGTTCTTATTTATTATTCCATTGAAAATATTTCCTGATCTCTTAGTGTAATTTTCAGCTCCTTATTGGACCCCTTGAATTCTTAGGTTGGACCTCTTCATTGTATCAAAGACCTCTTGAAAGTATTGATCATATCATCTCATCTTTCTGCCTTTGTGGGCATCTGAATAGATAAGATCTTCAACTTTATTATCAGAAATTCTGTTTTCAGCTTCATGCAGTTTGGATACTGAAGATTCTACTGTAATATTATGTTGATTGGTTTTGCTTTATAATTCCAGCATTTCTGTGTACTTCTTCTTCAGGATCTCAATTTTTTATTTTTTTATTTTTTGTCTGAATCTTTCTCCTAAGCAAGATATTTATTGTCCAGTGTTTCAGTTGCTCTCATTGTGGTACCCTTGAGATCTTTCAACATATTTGTAAGCAGACTCCTAAATTCTTTTTCTGGCTTCTCTAAGAATTTAGTTACTTTAAAATTATCCATTGAAGGGCTTTGGTCCATTGATGTTTCCCATCCAATCTGAAATTTCACATTTTACATATTTTTATTTTGAAACTTTCCCATTGCTTGATCTGGATGCAGATATTGACTGAGTAGTGCAGCATAAACCAACTACTTGTTGGAAATTATGGTCGGTGAGGTTGGTGGTGAAAGTTTCCAATTCAATGAACATAGAGAGGTAGAGTAGTGTAGAGGAAGCTCATAAGAGACCATCAGAATTAAGAAATTCTCCAGATCCCTACACAAAATTCAAAAGAATTTCAAAAAATAATAATAGTAATGAAAACAGTTAAAAATCTGACAAACACAGATAAGAATACAAAAACAGAACTCTTCAACCCATGCAGAAGAAAAAAAAAAAGTAAAAGAAAATTAATTCCAAACTGTTCAACTCATACTGATTAGTTCAGACCATGTGGTAGTTACTCAATTCCTTAAAACTTCCACCTTCTTTCTGGATGTTGTTAAGAAGCAGTGGAGCCCTTCTTTCTCACCATGCAGCTCAGATCTCAGAGACGGTGCATGCCATCCAGTCCCTCTACCCATTTGTGAGGTGTTCCAGTTTTGGTTCCTCTGACTCACAAAATTTCAGGCTCCCTGCCAGATCCCTTAGTGAAGCATACTTCCTCACCACTCCCTCCTCAGCCTCCAAAGCTGAGCAACATTTTTTCTCAGTCCTCACTGTGTGCATTTGGTTTTCACTACTCAGCACCAGCCTGGACCAGTCACCTTATGGGCCTGCTCAATGCCCTAACAGAAAGTGCACCTTATGGGAGTTCCAAGTTGTTGGAGTACTCCTGGTAGCCACCAATATCTCAGAGCCACTGGCAGCTTGCCTCCAGATTTGTTTAATTGGATATGCCTGTTTCAGAGCACTCTCTACATCCTCTGGGGACTTTTCAACTTACATTACTCATAGGCTCCTTTCACTTCTCAGGGTGTCTCATAGCTAGGCTTTGGAACTGCTTACTTAAGAGGGCAATGTCCTGTGATCCTTTTGACAATAGCTCCTTAATTGCCCCAGGTTGTGGTAGTTTATGTATTTCCCTATTGGTTCACTCACATATTAGCTGTTGTTATCTGGGCATCAAGTTAGTTCCCAATAGATTGTGGTGAGGTCTTTTCTCATGTGTGTAAACCTCCATGTCCCAACTCCTCCACGTGGATAAAAGGTCTCTGCACACACTCGCCACTGTTTGCCTGGGTTGAGTGCCTCTCCAGTGGTGCCCTGTTGGATCCACTTCTCTATCTTAAAAGTGTACTGCCTTTGTTCTGATGTCATAGCACACTTCATTTTCCATTAACTTAAGGCATTTTCCAGAATCTAGTTCTGAATAGAGGCCTTATATACCATTCATCTACTCTTTCTTCTTCCCTGGTTAAACTGTGTTTCCTTTCAGTCTGCTATCTTAACTGCCCTCTGTTAGGAAAAGTTTAAAACCTCTCAGAGTAACTACTTTTCATGGGAAAAAATTCTGTAAATTATTTTTCCTTGATTCCTAAACAAATATCCCAGGACTTTATGGCTACCCTTGGAAGGCTGGCCTAATCTAACTGGGAAGATCCATAGGGCAGGACAAGGAACACATCCCACAGTGTCATGGCCAGACAATCACCTCTTGTTTGTGTGTCAAAAAATAGATGAGATGATTTTGAATTCAGCTTTCTAGCACCCTGGAGTTATATAAGAAACTTAATATAGATCTTCAGTTTTTATCTAAGAAAAACATTTAAACTTGGATTTAATTTAAAAATAAACTAAACTCAACTTGTCAGGCTATTCTTAGGTAAATTGAGTAAAGTAACAATGAAGTTCTTCAAATGACCCCTCATTGGGGATCTTTTGTTTCTTCTATATGTGACACTAAGTTCCCTGGGGGAAGAAATAGTTTCTGGCATGGAAATTGTTTTATACTTAGTGCTTCAGATGGTGCCTCGAAGAAAATAAGTACTTTGGAAATTTATTCTCAATGTAAAAGTCCAAAATTTTTGACCCTAAATGATTTCTTCCTTTCCTACTTCTCAACATCTCTCATCACACCATTCCTTGAAATATCAAGCAATATTGATCTTGCCTCGGCTCTGAAAATCTCTTTGTCACTGACATAGGACCAAATGGCACTTGTGTATTTACTATTTGTTGGCAATGCTGTGGCTTTTGGGAGAATAAGGTACAAAACTTGGACCTCATCTAGTAATTTTGTGCCTAGGCGCTGAAGAAAGTTACTTAACTACTTTTGTCTATATAGTTAAAATGAATTGTGAATTAGTGGGGATAATAACTATTTTAGATATAACAACAGAATATTTCAATAACATCACAAGTGGCTATGATGAGAATGTTACTAAAAATCAAGTTAAGTTTTAATATTATTAAAATTTGATGAGGGGGTTGGGGAACAAAATATTTCTGTGATGTTTTCCTAGACCAGAAGGAATTTGACATTTAAATTGAAAGCCAGTGTTATCTTTAAACCATTAAATTAAGTATTTTTAACTAATATTGGTTAGAAAGGGTAGAGGCTTTTATTACTTTTTATCTTGACAATCTAGGTGTTAGCAAGCAATTTGAGTCTTTCATTCTGTTATAAGCTGAATTGCAACCCCTTAAATATTGAATCCTTAATCCCCACACCTCACAATGTGGCTCTGTTGGGAGATGAGTTTTTAAAGAGATGACAATGTTAAAGTGAGGCATGTAATTAGACTAAGCCCTTAAATATAATCTGAATTTGTTCTTATAAAAGGAGGAAATGTGGACATAGACATGTAGATAGAAGACAATGTAATTGTACCAGCAGATGGCCATCTACAAGACAAAAAGCAAGACCTCAGAGGAAATAAACTTTGCTGACACCTTTATCTGAAACCCTTAGCCTCCCAAATCAAGAGAAAACAAATTTCTCTTGTTTAAGCCATTCAATCTGAGATACTTTGTTATGGTAGCCTTAGAAAACTGAAACCAGATAAAGAGAATATACCTTGATTTATGGTAGAAGGACCCAAGAACCCACTCCCAAAGGTCCAATCCACCATTGAAAACCCTATGAATAGTAGAGAAGCACTGACCATAGTGTTTTGCTTGTACGTAGGGTTACTATGAGTCAGATACTGACTGGACAGCACCTAACAACAACAATAACCTTGATTTATGTTAGTAAAAAAAGGATGAGATATGATGTATTATAATGAAAAACAAGAAAGAGAAGATGATAATAAAATTCTAAGTTTCTGGAGTTGCTATAAGAACAGGTTAAACTTGTTGAGGAGAATAATATAGGTGTATTCATACACACGGAGTGAAGAGAACTTAGAAATCTGGTGTGGTGAACATTGACTAAAGGTCTGCAATCAATTATCCTCTTAGACCATAAGTGCAAGTGACATGTACAGAAAAATCAAAGAATACTACAGAAAGCTGTTTATTATTACTGATCACTAAAAACCAGGATCTGTCAAGATATTTCACCTAGCATGATGGTTAAGGGTGTAGGTCCTGGAAGAAGATATGTCTAAGTTCAAATTCCAGCTCTATCACTGACAAACTGTGACCTGAACACTAAATATAAATTACCTCATATGTAACATAGTGGTACTCTAGTACTATCCTCTCAAGGATGTTTTAAGGATTCAATAAGATAATAATGTAAACTTCTTAGCATAGGCTAATTACTCAATACACTTAAGCTCTTAATATAAGCATATTAGTTTAGTATTTGCTGTGTGTCTACATTCAGAACTGAAGAAAATGACTTTTTAAGATAACTTCACTTTTCTAGTAATGGTTATTTTTACTCATAAGATCATCAGGTACTTCTTTTTATTGTCAACTATATTGTACAGGCATATTTAGGCCTCAGTAGTTCATTCACTAGAAGACCCACTGCAATCACAGTGTATTTCTTAAGGACCTGGTTTTCTGGAGTGAACTTTATAGAATGACAACTTATACTTAGCTTACATTCCTGCAACTCAGCTCACTGATTTAAAATTGATTCCATCCATCCCTGTGCATTCATGGATGATGAGTTGCAATGTAGGCCAAGTACATGGCAACAGCTTTTTAACACATAAATGTGAAGTACTGTTGTGCTAAGTACTAGACAGAATGTTTCAAAACAGCAAATCTACCATGTGTACCTAAAAATCATAAAGAAGTATTCTGCTTTCCATGCATTTACTGTAAAATGCACCATTAAATGTTTTCATGAGTTTTATAAAGACAGCAATGAATTCAAAACATTAGATGAGTTCTAACAGGTGCTCAGTATATGGGCAGATAGAATAGTTAAGTTGCTGTGTCCCCCACCCATTACTTCCTGTCTGAATAGTTAAAGGCAGTTTATCTACTTTTGCTTAAAATATGATAGCCATTTGTTTTGTTCACCGTCAAGTATCTCATCAGAAGCAAGATATTTTTTCTCTCTTAAACTTTATCATTGTGTGTGTGTGTGTGTGTGTCTCCACTACTCAGTCTCAGGACAGTGGGGTTACATTACCTTCATAGCCTACAATGTATAAGGGCAACAATGATCAAGTTTGTTTTTGAGGATATGCATTTTTGGCAGTGAGGAGAGCTACAGACTTCTGGAACCCATTTCTCCTCATTTCTGTCTCCATCTCTGGGCTACAGAGTGTACCCAAACTTTCTGGAAGGAGTAATTTTGGATCAAAACTTTAAATTGGCAAAACACTTGGGAAACTGTGATGCTCCCTAATTTCAGGGACTTTAACTTCTGTTGCTTTTCAGAAAATACTTGTTCTTTTCCCCAATTTCTGTGTTGCTCTCATTTCTGCCATGCAAAAAAATATTACACTCTAGAGGTCAGAGTCCTAGGCAAATGGGATATTGGGTATGTTTGATGAAGGAGAAAGAAGAGCACGAGAGAATCAACTCCAGGTGGCAAAGATTATATACATAGAATAAAAACATCAAAGGAGAAAGGCAGGAAAGAAAACTACCCCAGTTTTCTACAGATGGTGAATCTAAACTCCATGATGCTTACATCTCTCTCAGCCCTGCTCATATTGCAGATTCCAAAGATTAGCAGGTTACTGCTTTCCTTAGCCCTGTGGAACCAATTCAGACATTACTAGCCATTGTTTGAGGTCCTAAATGTATGGAAACATGGGCTGGGGTTTAGCTCAGCTGGTAGAGTGCTGCTATGTGTTCTTTAAGGCCCTGGATTCCACTCCAGCAAGAGAAGGACCTGGCAACCCACTTCCAAAACAATCCCAAAAAAATGAGCTATCGAAAACTCTATGAATAGCAGAGAATCACTGACATAGTGCTGGGCCTGGCACAATGTTGGGGAGACTTTCATTTTGTTTTACATGTAGTCACTATTAGTCAATCCTGATTCAATGCCATTTAACAACAGCAACAACATATGGAAATATGAGAAAAGTATAAAGTATAATAATTAGAAATAACAAACTTTTCTCCATCCAGTGTTGGGTGGCTGAAGAACTATTTGAGAATACAGAAATGAAACTACTCTGGAAGGTCTGAATTTGCTCAATTTCTGCAAATTCCTTAACTTTTTCTTTCTGTTTCATTTCTTAAATCTTTCTCCCTAACAAAATTGTTTTCTTATTCTCACTTTAAAGCTCAAGATTTACCAATTTTATTTTTTCTGCTTCTCTCCATCATTATTAAACTTGAATGTTGCCTTTGAATTTCTTTGCATGCCTTCTACATGATTTGGCTGATTGGGTCCATTATGAACCATACGCTGTACTGTGCTAAAACAACTCAGATTAAATGGTCAGAGGAATGACATTTCTTGTTTTACTAATATACCTTCAAAACATTTAATACTGTGAGCAGGTGGAGTTATGTAAGTATGAAACTTGCAAAAGGAAGATAAACTGATAATTGGTGATATGCAGAAACATTGGACTTAAGCAAAGATTTATTATAAGTGAAAAGAATTTTCAAATCTAATTATTGTTTTTCCACAAGAAATATAATTTTTCTTTTTCTGACCTTGTTTTATTTACTTTTAGTTTATGCACAGTAGCAGCCCTCTGGATACCACAAGTTATGTTATCATCCCTCTTTCAAACAAACCTAGAGCAGTCAAGCACTCTTTTCTCTGACTTTATCGCATGCCTCAGCACAAGGTTTCCTTGGCTCCATTTATGTATTTCATCTTTCACACCACTCTGGTGTGCCATGATGTACCTGAAGGCTTATGTACATTTGAGAAAAAAATCTAACTGAACTTGCCTGTGGGTTCTATATGAAGAGAAAAAAACCTCCGAGTGTTTCTTAAAGAATAAAGCATTACTTACAATGGGGAGCAAGGATTTAACACACTGAGAATGAGCTCTTCTTTGGGATCTCAGAACAGATAAATATGAGAGAAGTTATATATACAGAAGGAGAAAGAGGAACTATGGCTGTTAGTTGTCTCCTTAAATGCTATTTCCTGTTTGCTCTTTAGTTGATAAAATCTTTGTTTTGTTTTTTTCAAGCAAATGTCTGTAAATCATTCATAGAACTCTCATTCTCTTATACCAAATGATTGGTTAGAGATATAAATGTGTATTAGCCTGTGATTGTTGCTGTAGCAGAAAAATCAATCCAAACTCATGAAAGAAAAATTTATTGGATGCTCACAGTTAGAGGATCAGTCTACAGTGATGGCAGGACAGGCATGGTGGTGATGGGGACAGAGCCTATATCTGATGACCACACAACATTACTGGGCAGGAGGCAGAGAGAGTTCTTCCTGTAACTGTGGGTTCAGGTAAAACCCCAAAGGCCTGCCCCTAGTGACTCATTTTCTGCCAAGCTAGATCACACCTCCTAAGGTTCTATAACTTCCCGGGACAATGCCACCAACTTGGGACCCAATACTAATGCACATGACCACTGGGGAACATTTTATATTCAAATCAGAGCAACATGCTATCCATTTCGTCCAAAGACATGTGAGAAGAATTCCTTAGGTTGCCTATGGAAATGGTTTTCTCTCTGACAAATAAATAGTGCTAGCATTAAAAACATTCTTTCTCAGCTGGGTGCAGTGGCACACTCCTGTAATCCCAGTGGCTCGGGAGGTGGAGGCACGAGGATTGCAAGTTTGAGACAAGAAGCAGTCTGTGAAACTTAGGGAGACCCTGTCTCAAAAAGTAAAAAAATGGGCTGAGGGTGCAGCTCAGTGGCCCAGCACGTGCAAAGCATGCAAGTGTGAGGCCCTGGATTCAAACCCCAATACTGTAAAAAAACAAAACAAAACCAAAAAAAAAAAAATCCTTTCTCTGGATTTTTCTCAGAAGATATTTGCATATGTTTGAAGCTGCTATT
The DNA here is from genome assembly GCA_007922755.1 of Pedetes capensis. NCBI lineage: Eukaryota > Metazoa > Chordata > Mammalia > Rodentia > Pedetidae > Pedetes > Pedetes capensis. Next base: position 72,645 of record VMDO01007881.1, read on the forward strand.
GCTTTTCCATTTGGGGAACATCCCAAACACTCTGAAAATGGTGGAGGACAGGCTGGAAAGAACACCAATGCTTGACGGTATCACTGAATTTCTGAATCAGCTTAGAATCAATCACCTACCAAGTGATTTTTACTTATAAATCTCATTCCTGTAGAGAGTATAAATGGAAAGTTCATATTCATATTAACTCCTTTATTTAATAACCATCCATACAAAACCAACTCTTCCTTTATGATCTTGATTATATTACATCTCCTCTGGGACTGTTGTTTGACCACAGTAGACTAAATTGATAACTTTTCTTATTTAAATTCCTGGAGGTTTATTGCTTGAAAATTTAATCCCATATTTATATGACCTCTTGCATCTTCAATTGGCCTGTATAATTCTTTAGAGAAATAGCAAACTATCACCATTCTTTTATACTTATTGGAATTTTTAATACCTGTGCAAACATCCATTATGTCCTCAATAAATATACCCTTAGTAGATAATAATTACTGAACTCTTATTATGTGTCAGATCATCTGCCCAGCACTTTGTAACAGTTAATCCTCATGTATTATTGCAGAAAGTACTGTTGTATTCCACAATGTTCTCCTAGTCTAGAATGAGTGCTTCTTAAACGATTTCATGGCATTCTGTACTTGTCCTTCGTAACACTGAAAATAGTTTAACTTAAAAAACAAAGAAAATAAATTGCATTGCTTACCATCCATTTTTCCCTAAGTAAAGTCTACAAACCCAAGAATGATTTCTGCCCTATACCCTTATTTATATCCATATATACAGCCATGGAACAATGCCTTTTCTACAGTACTGCCTTCAATATTTGATGAATTAATAAGGAAGTATATATTTTTTTAAGAATGAGAGATAAAGGCTTAGAATGTGACATATCTGGTTCATTTCTAAACCACTTGGACTTAGACTCATATTCACGCCCATATTTTCCCTCTCCAGAGGCCACACCCAGAATGAGTATGTCATGTTATTTTCCATGAATTTGAGTCTTTACAAACTTCAAATATGGCTCTGAGTTTACCACATTTTAATAGCCAATACCATGACTTCAGAGTCCTGATGCAAGTAGATAAGAATGATGATGGTGATGATGGTATCAGTATTGGTTAGATAGTATCTGTTATGTATTGCACATAAAATGGACCCCAAGGTTTATCTATATTCACTTTAAGGGAAAGCTGAGCTAAGGAAGGGTGTCAATGGTCTCGTGCTGATGGAATTCACTGTTTGTTCCATATTCCATACCATCCTAAATCAACTGCTTTGATAGAACAGTGGAATGGCCTTAATAAGTTACAGTTACAATGCCCACTAGGTGGCAATACCTTGGAACCATGTTCTCCAGAAGGCTGTATGTGTTCTGAATCAGCATCCAATATATGGTACTATTTTTTTCCCTATAGCCAAGATTCACGAGTTTAGGGGTGGAAATGGGAATAGTATCACTTGTCATCGCTCATAGGGCCCCATTTTTGCTTCCTAGTCCTGCAAACTTATCCTCTGCTAGTCTAGAAGTCTTGGTTCCAGAGGAGGAGTACTTTTACTAGGAGGCATAACAATAATTCAATTCAACTGGAAGTTAAGACTTCCCTCTAGTCATTCTGTACTTATACCCTTGAGTCAAAGGCTAAGAAATGAGTTATATTGTTAGCAGGAATGGCTGATCCAGATTACCAAGGAGAAATTGAACTACCACTTCACAATGAAGGTAGGGAGGAATATATATGGAGAACAGGAGACGTAGGGTGTCTCTTAGTATTACCATGTGCTATGATTAAAGACAATAGGGAACTACACCAACCAATCCAGACAGTATAATAAATGGACCAGACACTTTTAAGAATGAAGTTATGGGACACACCTTCCATAAAGAACCAAGATCTATGGAGGTTCTAGCTGAAACTAGAGGGAATACAGAATTTGGGTAGTAGAAGAAGGTAGTTACAAATACCAGCTATAGAAAGATGGCATGAAGGCAAGTCAAAATTGTTGAGATCCCTCCCATTGGAGTCTCCAGGGTATGACTCTGGAAAGACTTCCACTTGAAAAGAGAGATCAAAGGAATGCCTTAATGAAAAACAGATTTCTATATTTTCCCAGGTTCAAATGTCCAGGAAAACAGGCTATTGTACTCATGGTCCAAGAGGGCCTAGCTACTCGAACTAGAAGCAGACCATAGCATCATCCATGTGGTGCTCATTTCATAGGTATGCAGAATGCAAAAGTTGTGGGGTGATAGAGGCTGGTACCAAATTCTAGAAAAAAGGCCTTGGATATTAGGCAATGTGTACCAGGGTCAAATTTTCTGAAGGTACCCTTGGGGGCAGGATATCTGAATATTGTAGGGTGAAGCCTAGGAGGCAATGGAGAGCCCAGGATGTTGTTGATGTTAGTAATGTATAAATCTGCTGAGAAAAGCTGCTGGCAACAAATAGAGGCAGCCCAAGAGGGTCACATGCACGGCAAAGTGGAAGGCCATAGCGGCAAGGCAGTCCAAGCTTGTGGGAGCCGAGATGATGCCACTATGTGTGTCAGATGCCAGACATGGAGCTGCAGGATTTAATATTTACCCTACTGGATTTATATGTTGCTTTGGTCCAATTTTTCCTAGCTATTCTCCTTTTGGAATGTTTATTTTGTGCCATTGCATATTGGAAGTATATAGCTGGCTTTTTATTTTGTAGAGGCTCATAGTTAAGATTAACTTGAATCTTAGTAGAGAGTTTAGACTTGGATTTTTGAGTAATTTTGGAACTGTTAAAACTTTGGGAACTCTTGGAGTTGAACTAAAAGCAGTTTACGTTATGAAATGGTCGTGAGCTTTTGGGAGCTGGGTCAGAGTATTATGGTTTGAATATAAAATGACCGTTGTAGGTCATGGGTTTAAAGGCTCAGGTGGGTAGCACCATTTTGGGCAGCTATGGAGCCTTAAGAGATAGAACCCAGCTAGTAGAAGTAGATTACTGGTAATAGGCCTTTGGAGGTTTTACTGGATCATCAGTTCTGCACTCTCTCTCTCTCTTTCTCTCTCTCTCTCTCTCTCTGCTTCCTATGGCCAGCATATGAGGAATCTCTGCTACACACTGAACTCTGAGATGGTGAGCTAAAGTAAATCCTTCCTCTCTTAATTTGTTCTGTCTAATGATTTGTCACAGCAGCACAACAGCTGACTGTCATAATATCCTTCATTTTTACTAGGGATAGTATCTCTAATCTTTAAATAATCATAACAAGGTAGGTTTTAATTGCCTCCTACTAGAGGAAATTAAGGCTTATAAAGTTTAAACCATATAAAAAAGGTCACATAACTAACAAACCTGGTACTATTAACTATTAACACAGGTCTACCTGGAGGTAAAGCTCTGAATCTTTTCACTTTAAAACACTACGATTATCATTCACTGGGCACCTACTGCATTCAGCAAATCTTTATATAATCTTTAATCATTAAAAGTACCTCCTCAGTTAATTATTATCAGGGTTGTTGTTGTTGTTGTTAGGTGCCTTTGAGTCGGTATCTGACTCATAGGATTTTCAATGGCTGACTGTTTCAGGATTGCCTTGGGAGTGGATTGCCAGGCCCTTCTTCCATTTTTGTGGTGCTGAACCTCAGAGACTGCAGCACAGTGTTCTACCAACTGAGCTAAATCCCAGCCCATTATCAGAGTAAGAAAGGTAATATAGATTACATATGTTGTTAGGTGCCAATCAGTGAGTGTCTGACCCATAGCAACCCTATACACAACAGACAAAACATTATTGTCAGTGCTTCTGTGCTATTGAGAGGGTTTTCAATGGCTGATTGTTTTGGGGAGTGTGTTACTGGGTCCTTCTCCCAAGTCTACAGAACCTGGTGTTTCCAGGCAGTCTCTCATCCAAGTACTAACCAGACCCGACCCTGCTTAGCTTCCGAGATCTGATGGGATCAGATGCCACAGTGGTATGACTGCAGATGGATTACATATGAATGAATTTAAAATCCAAATCAAGTAAATCAGGTAAGAGTATCATAAGATTTTCCCCAAAACTTCAAATTTTCATGGGTGTTTTCCAATGTATCCACTACAGAGAAATATTTTGGCTTAGTGTGATCCATATGCTAGAGAATGGTAGGAGGACCATCAACTTGGATAAGAAATAAAGGAAGAGAACTGCATGGCCAAATCATATTTCTCAGTAAACTCATGGTGGGCCTCATCAGAGGTTCAGATGGTAATGAAATGCATAAAAATTCCCAATTTGAAACAGGTTTATCAGCCGGGAACCATTATGCATGCTTGTAATCCCAGTGACTCAGGAGGCTGAGGCAAGAGGATAATGAATTTGAAGCCAGAGGCAGCCTGCTCAACTTAGCAAGACATTGTCTCAGAATAAAAAATAAATATTAAAGGGGCTGGAGGTGTGGCTCAGTGGTGAGGGTGACCTGCTTGTTATAGACTATACGCTGGATTCAAGCCCTCTTTACAACAAACAACAACAAAACCAAGTACATCTACCTGGAGTTTATTAATTTCTGAGGACCTTTGACCCTTTAAAAGAAAATATATAACTTTAGAAAAATTGATTGTGGCAGAAATTTAATCTTCATCTCTAGTGTCGTGGGAACAAAAGAATTGAAATTAGAAATGAGATAAAGATAAGCATTTTTTTTAAGGCTACAGTGTCCTATCCAGCATTATTGGGCAAAACTATGTTCTCACTTTCTAGCATCTTCCCAGCAGACACACGCTGTGGGAGATTTAATCATATCTGTCACCTCTGTAATCATGTGCATATGTGTTTCCCAGAAGGATGAGTTGTAGACTTTCAGTTTTGGGCTGGATGGTATGGTGTGCAGCTGCTGCAAGGCTAATTAGACCAGATCCTCTAAGGTTTCTAACCGCTCTGTTAGTGTTTGCCTAATGGCCACTGGCAGATATACTTCTCTAAATGCTTCATGATGAAACCAAGAGAAACTGTGTTCAGAAAACTAACAGAGGCTGAAGGCTGAAGAATTTATTCCTCCAGGAGAAAATCTTGATGATTGCAGTCCTATGGAAAAAGGCGAAGAAAGAAATAGCAAGCAAAGTGGATTATTTCCAACAGAATGTTTGCTGCTTCTTACCTTTTTGTTTTGTATTTGAACCTTTTTTCTTGTTAAAGAACATTTTCAAAATGGTTCAAAGATTGAACATTCCAATGAGAATGATATTGAAAAGGACTGACTTTAACATGGAAAAAGGAAAACAAAATAAATCACCCTGACCTTGTAAAGAACACAATTGTGATGTCAGACACTTATTTAATCTGTCTAATTTTCAGTCTTTTATTTTCTAGAAAAAAGTGACAGCATATATCTAGATCCCTCCTGATAAAATCTCCATACCACCTTCAGCATTTTTAAGCATCTCACGTAGACTTATGCATCCTGAACAAAATCACCCCAAAATTATATCCAACACATAAAACTATTTCGCCCCTTGTTCTCTGTATTCTGGGGCTAAAAGTAGCATTAGATAGTCTGTGAGATAATGGACCACAGAGACAATTCCACTTTCAATCACTCTGAGGGAGGGTTGGCAGATCGTTAAGTCTTTTCTCCAGAAACAGGATAAAGATTGCTTTTATCACAGTTTTTCTAAATTGTTAATAATTGTATCACAAGTCTGACATATTACTGTTAGGCAACACATTAAGTTCAGAAATCTAGCAGAGATTCCAAACTGTGAGGTAGTTCTAAGTCATCCAAAGGTAAATAGCACAAGAACTATCACAGAAAATTCTCATGAGTGAAGATCATAAGACACACTGGCTTTTCTTTTGCATTTTTCTCCAATGTAACCTAGTACATGAATGATAAAAGATGCATGTTATTGACTGACACTCTGCACACAGACCTACCCACACACAAATGATTAAAAGGGAATTAAAGATGTTTTCTATAACTTATACAGATTTTCTCCTTTAAATCACATTTAGAAAAACTGTGAATGCATAATTCACTTTGAAATTATTTGTTTAGTGTTTGCTTTTCTGTCAAGTTCACATCTTTATTTTCAACATCTAACATCACTTTTTGTGTTTCATAGTTGTTCTGAATATTGATTGAATAAATAAAGGAAAGAATGAATGAATACACTTTATTCATGGGTCTCATTAAATATATGTAGGATCTTTTTGTCACCTACTCTTGAAGTATGATTAAACATACTCAAGATTACATATATATATATATATATATATATATATATATATATATATCACACATATATGTAAACATATATATGTGTGATACTAGGGGAGTGAACACAGGGTGATTCATCACTGAGTTGCACCCCAGCCACCCAGTCACCTTCTTTATATTTTATTTTAAGACAGGTTTCAGTAAATGGTACAGGATGCCTCTAGACTTGAACTTGCAATCCTTCTGCTTCTTCCTCCTGGTAGGTGGTATTACAGATGTCTGCCACTAAGTCTGGCTAAGATTATTTTGTTGTTGATTGGATAGTTTAATGAAATGATCATTTTTGCTCCTGTTATTGTTGTTAGGTGCCATAGAGTTGGGTTCAACTCATAGCAACTCTCATAGGGTTTTCAATGGCTGATTGTTGCAGGAGTGGACTGCCACATCTTTCTCCCTTTGTGTTGTGGTGCTGGGGATTGAACCTGGGTCTTCAGAAAGTAAGGAGCATCATTCTACCAACTGAGCTGACCCAGGTTTGATCCCCAGTACCACAGAAATGGGAGAATGATGTGGCAATACACCCCTGAAGCAATCCTGAAACAATCAGTTTTGCTCTAGAAAGCAAAATTTGAGTTTATTGTTTCTGTCTGATAAGTCATCATTGAACTCATTCATGATCTCATTCCTAGACATACACACCCCCCACACACCCCCACACACCTATACACACACATACAAACACTACCTGTGCTACAGCTACACAATTTGGTGTACATAGTAAAACAATGGCAATTACCTTTAGTGATTCCTCTTCAGTTTCCAAAGTCCAGTCTTTGGAAGAAAACAGGAAACCCAGTATGTTTGAGGAGTTTGGTAGCTTTGTGAAAAGAGTATAAAGCTATAGATTTTCAATGTCTGGCTGGTCTAGTCTAAACACCACAATGAAGTAAGACACATCTTCTTTCAAAGAAATTTATATTTTAGGTAAATAGTCATTAAGTGACCTTATTTTTGAATGAAGACAATGTCTCTGAAAATGATAAAATACTGAAATATTGAGTATGACTCTTAAATATGTCTTTGACAGGAACAGGAAATTCTGAATTATCTTCTTTTCCTGGGACTCATCTTGCTGTGTTAGTTTCAGATTTTATAGTTAGGTCTATAATCCACTTAGAATTAATTTTATATAATATAAGGTAATTTTACCAGCTTATATTATTATATTTATATGTCCACTTTTCTCAACACCATTTGTTGGAAGCCTCATTAATTATGATAGATGTAGGTTTACTCAACCATACTGTCTTGAGGAAAGTTTCTTTACAGTAAATTTTGTCATCAAGGAGATGAAAAGCCTCATTTTCATCCTTTCTTTAAAGTTGTTTTAGGAATTCTGGTTTCTTTAATTTTCTATGTGCCCTTCATAATTATTATGCCAATATCTGTTTAAAAATCTTGCTGGAATTTTGACTGTGATTTTGCTGAATAGTATGTCAGTTGACAGTTGATGTGTAAATTACACTTTTCTTAAAATTCATGAACATGTATGTACATATCTAACTGTTATTTGACTTCTTTTATTAATATTTTATTATGTTCAACATATTTTTATCATATAGAACTGAAAAAGTTATATTTACAAATAATTATTTCATATTTTCTTATTACTAGAAATTTTATTGTGGTTTTTAAGCCACATTATTGAAGTTTGATTGACATGTGTGAAAGCTATACATACTTGGTGTGTGTAACTTACTCTGTTTGAGAACAAGTATACACTTATGAAACTATCATCAGGTCCACAAACATATTTATCACATCCCAAAGTTTTCTCTCCCTCCCTTTATTATTGTTATCATTATTTTCATACTTATAACAAGAACTCTTAATGTTAGATCTACCATTTTGGCAAATTTTAAGTATACAGAGCAATATAGTTAGTCATAAGAACTATGCTATATAGATCTCTTGTTGTTATTGTTAGGTGCCATCGAGTCAGTTTCTGACTCACAGCGACCCTCATAGGGTTTTCAATGGCTGACTGTTTCGGGATTGCCTTGGGAGTGGATTGCCAGGTCCTTCTCCCATTTTTGTGGTGCTGGGAATTGAACTCGGGACCTCAGAGACTGCAGTGCTCTACCAACTGAGCTAAATCTCAGCCCATATAGATCTCTAGAATGTATCTATCTTCCATAATTGCAGCTTTGGCCTTTTTGACAATAACCTTTCTCCCTTCCCTAGACCCCTGAAACTACATTTCTATTCCTTGTTTCTATGAGTTTGACCACTTTGAATTCCACATATAAGTGAGATTATATACTATTTTCTTTCTGTATCCGGTTTATTTCACTCAATAGAATGATCTCCAGGATCATGTAATTTGTCCCAAATGGCAGGGTGTCTTTTTCTTTTTTAGTTTTATTTTATTTTTAATTGACAAATAAAAGTATGTATGTATATATTTTTAGGGCACAATGTCATGTTTTGACATACATGTGTACTGTACAATGATCAATTCAGGATAATTAGCATATCCATTACCTCAAATATTCATCTTCATTTGTAGTAAGAACATGTATAATCCTATCTATAAAGTATTTTCTTTAGCCATTTGTCTACTGATGGACATGGACATTTAGATTATTTTCATATCTTGACTATTGTGAATAATGTTCCAATAAATATGGAAGTGTAGGTTTCTCATCAAGATCCTGATTTAAATTCTTTTGAATAGATACTCAGAAATGGATTATTTGGATGTGATAAAAGGTTAATATGCAATATATATAAGGAATCTATGTAACTCAGTAGCACAAAATACCCCAATTTAAAAATGGGCAAAGAATCTGAGAAAACACTGTTGTCAAGAAGGCGCACATATAGCCAGCAGGTGCATAAAAATGTGCTCCACACTGATAGTCACTGAGGAAATATGAGCAGTATTTGAATTTGCTATATGCGTTTTCTATATCTATTGGGATGACTATAAGGTTTTCTTCTTGACTTTTTAAATATGAATTAGTTCATTTATTGATGTTTCAATATGAATTTATCTTGAATATTACTTAATGTAGTATTCCTTTTGCATATTGCTGTATTTGAGTTCTTAATGTTTTGTTAATTTTTTTTTAAACCTGTGTGTGTAATGAGCTCTAGTTATTTGCAATTTTTCAATTTTTGTATAAAGGAAGTGCTAGCTTCATGAGTTGAGTTGGCCCAAGTATAAAAGTATTATATTTTATGGACTTTTTGTTTTTTTAGACATTATATTATTTTTTCCTAAAATGTTTGGTTGAAATTTCTACTGAGACCATCTCTAGCTGAAGTTTTGTTTTTTGTTTTTTTTTTTACTTTTTGTACTTGGGGCTTGAACCCAGAATCTCACACATACTTTGCAAGTGCTGTACCACGGGGCTGAACTCCTGGGCTATATTTTACTTATTTTGGGACTGACTAAATTATGCATGCTGCTTATGACCTTGAACCCACATCCTCCTGCCTCTGTTTCTCACCTTGCTGGGACTTCAGGCATGTACCACTGTGCCCTACCTGAAGTATTCTTTGTTGGAAGACTTTCAAAGTACATATTTAATTAACTTAATATATGTTTGGAGTATATACTTCTTCTTAAGTGAATTCTGATGGTTTTAATCTTTAAAAGAATTTCTAAATATACAACTTTATGTACATGAAGTTAATCATGTTATTCTATTATTCTTTTAATGTTTGTATGATCTATTATTATTTTCTTTCTCTCTAGATATTGTTGTATATTTTCTTATTTCTATCTTTTTCTTTCTTGGTTATAGTTTTATGAATTCATGGATAATTTCAAGATCAAACTTTTGGTTTCATTGATATTTACAGTTGCTTTTCTCTTCCTCCCTCCTCTTTCTTTCTTTCTTTCTTTCTTTCTTTCTTTCTTTCTTTCCTTCCTTCCATCCTTCCTTCCTCCCTTCTTTTTTTTTAAGTACTGGGAGTTGAACACAAGGCCTCATGCATACTAGACAAGTACTCCACCACTGAGCTGTACCCCCAATTCGTTTCTTTCTCTCTCTCTCTCTTTCTTTTCCTTTCTTCCTTCCTTCCTTCCTTTCGTCCTTCCTTCTTTCCTTTCTTTCCTTCCCTCTTTCTTTGTTCTTTCTTTCTTTCTTTCTTTCTTTTTTCTTTCTTTTTTGAGAAAAGGTCTCACTAAACTGTGCAAGCAGCTGCAGCTTCTGGCCTTGAACTTGTTCCTCCTGCCTCAACCTCCAAAAAAGCTGGGATTATAGGCCCCACCATGACACCTGACTTCCCAATTGTTTTAATTTTTTAATTTTGTTGATTTATACTTTCATTGCATTTATTTCAGTCTGCATGCTTGGTCTCATATTAATTCACTCTTTTTTTATTTAGATTTTATAGATTGAATTTTCAATAATTTATTTGAGGCCATTTTTCTTTTTCTAATATAGGCAGTGGTAGAGTGCTTCTCTTTGCTCTCTGAGGCGCTGAGTTCAATCCCCAGCACCACAAAAATGGGAGAAGAACCTGGCAGCCCACTCCTGAAACATTCTTGAAACAGCCATTGAAAATGCTATGGATAGAAGAGGAACACTGACATATTGCCCAGCATAGCACAGCATTGGGGAATGTTTCATTCAGTTGTGCATAGGGTCACTATGAGTCAGACCTGACTTGATTGCATCTAACAACAACAACAACAACAACAAAATATAGGCATTTAAACAATAAATATCCCTCTGTACTCTTTCAGCTTCATCTGATGTACTATTTCTTCATTTTGTTTTTTTTGTAAAATTTCACATTTCTTCATTTAGTCTACCCTTTTCACTATATATTCTTTATCATATTAGTCATTTTTGTTGTTATTAGGTGCCATAGAGTTGGGTCTGACTCATAGCCACCCTCATAGGATTTTCAATGGCTGATTGTTTCAAGATTGCTTCAAGAGTGCATTTTCCTGTTTTTGCAGTGCTGTGGATCCTCAGAGGGTATGGAGCTGTGATCTACCAACTAAGCTAAACCCCAGCGCATATTAATGATAGTTGTTCTAAATTCTTTTTCTAACAGTTTCTCTGTCTATGTCATATGGTAGTGTGAATCTATTTAATTCCCTTTTTTCCCTTTCAGGTATTTTATCCACCTTTTTTGTGGCTTATCATTTTGTATTGAAGGTGGAAATGGCAGGAGGGGGACACAGCCCAGCACTGCCACCTATAGCTTGAGGAGTCCCCAGGCTCAGGGAACTCTACTCAGGTGGGGCTGGGTCCTTGGCTTTGTCACAGAAAAGAATTTCAGGATGAGTCTGGGTGAAATAAAGTTGTGAGTTTATTAATTAGGGTTAAAAGACAGCACATGCTTTAGATTTAAGCATGGACATTTGGAGAGAAAAGAGGCACTTAAGAAAAGAATAAAATGAGATGGATCATACTTAAAGGAAGAAAAAATACTATACATAAATTGGTATATTAAAAATGCACAATTAAACTTAATGTAGACAGGACATTGTAAGGGGTAGAAAGAAAAAGGAAGGGCTGTAGCAGAGGGAAGCGAATACTGGAGAAGATGGGATTGGGGAGAGGGTCAGTGAGGAGGGATAAAGGTAGAGAGGTAAACCTCAATGTCAAAAGCACAACTTCATGAATATATTGGAAAAATAGAGGAATATAGCCCAAATAAGTATCAGAGTTTTTCTACATACTAGCCATAAGGCTTCATAAACTTTGTCGCTTGATGAAAGTGTTGCTAGAAGTGATGTAAAGGATGAATAATGGAAAAAGCCAATGCTGTATTACTCTGGACTCCATCATCATTTACTGATAAAGGAAAAAAAAGAATAAAAGTACACTACTTAGACATGGAGGCAGACTTCTCCATTGCGAGAAAATTATAGTTAAGTTTCTAAAATACATATATACATATATATGTACATATATACATATATATGTACATATGAATATATATGATATTTTGTAGCATTTGATGTTAGATTGCTTAAAAGATGTAATCTGCAACTAAATTCAAAGATTAAGCAAATACATAACCACCAATGAACTGTTCTACCTCTTCTTTCTATGTTAAAAAATTTCCTCTGTTGCAAATAAAATTGTAACGTGGCTTTACAAGGTGCATTTTTTATGTTTAGGGATGAGAGAGAAGTGTCAATAAGACAAAAACATAGGTCAAAATAGATTTAAGGAAGAAGTTCAATGGTTTAGAGAATTAAAAAGATTAAGTAGAAATGTTTTGGTATACTTTCCATCTAAGGAACTTCTCTCAGTAAAATGAGGCTATTAGGTGTCAGGAGGTGCATTGTACAGGTTCACAGATAAGAAAAGAGTGCCATTAAGATGCATAGGTTGAAATGATCAAAGGAATTCATACTACACATAGTCATAAGGATGTTGTCTAAGCACGGGCTGCTTACGAACATCGTTCATAATTTTGCTCCTGAGATTCTCCGAGAAGCACAGGATTGCAGAAGAGAAATAAGGTTAAACTCAAAGGCCACTTTCATTTTGACCCTAAACATGGCTTATTGCTATGTTAACATTTTCATTTGAAATATCTCAAAATAAAGTATCTATGCAGGAAGTCCTTGCAGCTGTTTTCTTGTTACTTGTGTCTAAATTCTTGACTCTCAACCAGCAAGACTTAACCCAGATCCCAAGGTGAGGGCTCTTTTTCCCTTTCCATGTCTCCTTAATCTTCCTGTCTTTCTATCCTGCCTCAAGAGGTGTACATCTTACATAGGATAGTTGAGACCAATATGATGTGTATTTATGGGTGGAAATGGAGATGCACTATTTTATATGCTAGGCATTTACCATATGTCTAGGTGATGGAGGGGCAGCAAAGTAATCTAGTAAGGGATTGAACTGAATTGTGTTTCAGTAGAGGCTAATATGACAAAGTGTTCCTATATTTGTTCTGTCCTCAGCTTTAGGCCTTCCCTGTGTCTATGGTTCATAAAAGATCTCTCTCCATGGTATTGCCACTCACTACCTGCTACACCATTATTACTTCAGGTTTGCTACATGGGTGTAGCAGTCAAGATTTCTTCATTGTTCTGGTCCTGCCTCTTTATATCTCTGGATTTGAGGATGATCTTGCTCACTGATTCTTCTTTTTGATTTGTCATGGGGAGAATAGTTTGAGGCTAGGATTTGTTTTCTACCCTGCCCTGAAGATAAAGGCTTTTTCTACTCTTCTATTACAGGCTACAGTGGATTTCCTCTTGTGCCCAAGAGATGACAGATTTGCTCTTCTTTGGGGAAAACAAACCCAGATAGTGCTGCCTGCTTGTCCTGCAGCAGCAACGAAGGGAGGCTCCCTACAGTCTTTTACCTTCACCCCATCTTCCTATGAGAGAATGTCTGGGCAGGGTAGCCTGTGAATGGCACAAATTCCCTTGTGTCTACCGTGTCTTTGAGTTCCAAACTCTTATGATATCCCATTGTTGTTGTTGTTGTTTTTGTTAGGTGCCGTCGAGTCGGTATCTGACTCATAGCGACCCTCATAGGGTTTTCAATGGCTGACTGTTTCGGGATTGCCTTGGGAGTGGATTGCCAGGCCCTTCTCCCATTTTTGCGGTGCTGGGAATTGAACTCGGGACCTCAGAGACTGCAGCGCAGCGCTCTCCCCACTGAGCTAAATCCCAGCCCTTATGATATCCCATACTTAGCCTTAAAGTAATTAACAATTTTACTGAATTCTTCTTATTCACTTTTGCGGCAGCTTGGTCTTCCCTTTAAGGTTAGCCTCAGTTACGCTGGTGCTTATGTCCTGTATGACCTTGAAGGCACCTGTCATTATGCGGGTTTCAGGATATTTTGTTACCCTGTGACACCAACTCTCAAAGAAATTTAGGATCATGTGTATTATATAGACTTTTCTTCTGGATGCTCTTCTCTTTGATTTGCTCTGCTCTTTTTTTTTTTTTTTTAATTAATGTCACTTTCTTGACCTTGGATAAATTGAGAGTTCATTAGCTCAGCAGTTGCAATTTACAGAACGTATAGCTTGACCTTGGACCACTTTTCTGTTCATTTGTGTCATGGCCAAATTCAGTTTTAAAGTATAGCAGAAGTAGGTATTGTGCTCAGCAGTGCATTCGATCCTTTTTTTTTAAACTTTTTCTCAACTTTATTGAGTTGTAACTGATACACAAAACTTGCACATATTAATTATATACAAGTTGATGAAATTTTACATATGAATATCCCTGTGAATCCATGACTACAAAATAAATAAATAGCCATCACCTCCAAAATTTGCTTTTTCCCTTTTTATTGTGTATCTGTGGTAAGAATTCTTTTTTTATTGGAAATTTTTAATGGATACTTAATGTGATTCATTCTGACATGCTTTTCATTGTGACATTTCCATATTTGTATTTTGATGTACATTATTCATATAAGTTCCCCCTTACCTCCCCTGTGCTTCCCTCCTCCCACCCTCCCCATCTAAGTCTTCTCTATCTTTTACTTGGTAATATTTTTCGATATGTCCTTGGGTTCCAGTTCTGTTTAAGATAGAAACTTTTCCTGTAGTGGTCTTTGTTTTTATCTTGTTAGAACAATTACATGCGATTTCTAGACCATTTATATTGACACCATTCTTATCTCCCCCCCCCTTTTATTTTGATCAAACCTTTGAATAGGATTTTTCCTTCTTATAATTTTGATTCAGCTCCCACATATGAGTGAGAACATGTGGTGTTTCTCTTTCTGAGCTTGTGTTTGTTCACTTCAAATAATTTTCTCTAATTCCATCCATTTTACTGCAAATGGTCTTATTTCATTTTTTTGATTGCTGAGTAGTATTGCATTGTGTATATATACCATAGTTTTTTTATCCATTCTTCTGTTGAAGGGCACTTTGGTTGACTCCATATCCTTGCTATTGTGAGAAGTGCTGCATTGAACATGGAGATGCAGGTGTCTCTGTGGTATGATGACCCATCTCCCTTTGGGTAAATTCCCAATAGTGTTATAGCTGGGTCATATGGTAGATCTATTTTTAGTTTTTTGAGGTACCTCCATGCTGGGGATTTAAAAAAAACAATATTTCCCAGCTAGGGTTCCTCATAACAGCCTGAGGGGCTGACCCCTAGTTGACCCCAGGGCTCATCTCACTCACTCAAAACAGCCCCTCCCATCGAATGAGCAAAGATGGCCCCCGGCCAGCTTGACCAGCCTTAACCACCTTAATTTTGATTGGCTCCCCTCACCACCTTGCAGGCAGTAACTGTCTCTACTTGGCAGTTATGTCCGTTTGCCCA